>JXSR01S064635.1:65733-85078 GCA_000969725.1 Ophiothrix spiculata
AAAAAAAAGAAATGCGCTAAATTTGGATTTTTAAAAGCTATGCGCGCGCGGGAAGCTGAGACAGACTATTTTTTTTCTTTGGCCTTATGGCTAAAAAGGTAGAAAATATGAAGAAAACAAAGAATAAAAGTAGCTTGGTCACAAATATCCTTACGGATGATAATAAATGATGAAGGTTCATATTTGTGACCAATTTATACAATTTTCTTTGTAGAAAATGCAATTCATAAATTGTTGATAATTTACAGTCAGAACAATGAAAATTTTATAGTGAAATCTGGACTCGCCACCATCTTGTGTCGCTCATGGAGCCGAGTTATTGTACCTTTGGATATAATCAGAGTTTGTCCTGATATCCAGGCAGATCGAGTAAATCTTTACTTGACACATGTACAGCGTGTGCATTTTTGTTTTAAGTGCAAACCGTGTCTGCATTTCAAGTAACCTGTGTTGCGACATGCTCTGATCAAAGTACACCAATTTTCCCCCTAATCCGTTTCAAGACTCTCATAGTGTTGCACGTGGAGACATAAAAGGCCGGAGGTACAATAACTCTTCCATGAGCTACAAACCAAGAAGGCCGCCATCCCATAGGATTTACATGGCAGTCATATTAAAATGGCGGCGAGTCCAAGTTCCTCTATATAAGTTCCTTGTTTATTCCACACACACAGCACTGTCATCTTCTAATTTGACAAACATAGTCTCGAAAGAAAAAAACCTCCTGGGGCAGATTGTGTCAAAGTTAGCCCAATTTTAGGTCACCCTTGCTAGACAAGATGTACCGGCGACAAGCAAATATAAAAGAGCCCAAAAGGGTGGGTAAACTGCAGTGTTGTCAACACTAGCTACAGTGCCAAGGTTTGTTATTTAGTGTCAACCTGTTTTAAAGCTTTTGACTATAGTCTATTCACTAAGAAGGGTGTGTAATTTTCCGGTACAATTATTAAAAGTTACCAAGTGGTAAAAAAGTCAATTGCTCTAAGCCCATAAATACAACAGGAAATTTATTTAATATGTATGCAGTATTCACAAAAGGATCAGTAAAATGAAAACAGAAGGTGTAATTGAGAAAAGATATCAAAAAACATCCAGATAAAATGTTGTTTGAGAATTAGGCTTCCATTAATAATTATAACAAACACTTTATACTGTACACTTCAAATGCAATAAAGAAAATAAATTCCATTAAAGGTTACAAGATGATAATGTATTGAAATGTATTAAAATGGCAAGAAAGTGAAATTGGAAGAATTGATCTCAAAATGTGAACTTTTAAAGGAGAGTATTCAAAATAAACTGTATGTGTTGGGTGAATCAAAATAAAAAGACAGATTTTGTGCTAAAGTTTTCAAAGTAAAATGAGTTTGCATGCCCTTGCCAGCAATGGTTAATTGGTTAAAATCAAAATAATGCTGGGATTTAGGCTAATAAAAGTGGAGGTTAACATTATAGAATAATATTTTTGTATCTAATTAAGTACTGTTGCAAATAACTCATCTAAGCAGATGTGAGAGTCTCTCCCTCTTTCACAGTTGGTCTTATGTGAAAGCATAGAAATTCTGCTACAGATGTGCTTTACCAAGATATTTGAACAATGTTTGCAAAAGGCAGTGCCTAAAATATACAGTGACTGTACAGCAGGGATTCTCAACTAACGGCGCGTGCGCCAAATTTGGCACTTTGACAAGTACTAATTGGCGCTTTGACACTCTCTAAAAAAAAGAAATACACTAGGAATACACTGAGGAATAGGCAAGTTTGGCACTTTCCCCTACAATGTTTTTCATTTATGTGGCCCTTTTGAGAAAGTATAGGGTAATATCTTTATGTTAAGACCTAGGACCATAATCGAGTCTGTAAAACTAGCTTCACTGCTTAGAGCAATTTGCCATTTCTATACAAGCGTAAAATGTGCAACTGTTATGACCAGATAAATTTGTTTGAATAGCTTTGATAGTATAACTCACCTGCAAAGAGTTGAGGACCACAAATACATATGACAGGACAGGAGTCAGGTGCTGAATGAAGCCTACCACCCATGTAATGCCTAGGATGGGTAAAAGCATGATGGAACTGCGCAGACCTGACCTGAAAGCAAAGAAAGATTTATCATATCACATGTTAAAAATAGACAGAAAAGTAATCTGAAAACACCTTTAACAAATGAAGCTGTATAGAAAATCATTGACAGAAATAATCAATCTGAAGGAGCAACACTTTTCATGAATTGAAACAAGATGATTTTGTTCAGAAGTAACTCCATCCTTTACTGAGGTGAGTAAAGAGGATCATGCTGAGTAGGTATACCAAGCATTTTCCCTTCTGCAAGCCAGTATCAGCCCGGGGTGGGGGGGGGTACTCAAATTTGGTTTGGGCAGGGATGTTCCTCTGGGAAATTTGGAAAGCCACCCATCCAAATACAAATTTTTAAGAAAAATTGATCCATCCATATACCAAATCTTCTAAATTTTGAGCTAAATTTAATCAAAAATCTCATTTTTGCTGTCCAAATTTGCTCTATTTTGGCAAAATTTTCTAACATTTTGAAAAGAAATGTTCAAATTTGTGGCATTTGGCGCAAATTTCTGAAAATTTTGAAAAGAAAACCCATCTTAACCCCTTTTGTACAAATTAAGTAGCCCCCACACAGTTGTATTTCCTGTATATATCTCAATATGATTTCAACTGCTAAGACTGATGAATTCAAACATGATTTAGATCACAGAAAGAGTTTGCTTTTACAAGCTAAGAGTTCTTTGGAACTTACTTGACCCTGTTCACTGTGTCAATAGCCCCATCTCCAGTGTCATTCAGTTTGGCTGCCATGACGACCACCCTAGCAACCCGGCATAGTATGATGAAATTGATCTGTTGCAAATAAAGCAAATATACATATCAATGTCATGATAAAAATTAACTGAATACAGAAGCCACAAAATACTAGACTTGCCGCCATTTTTATTCCGGCGTGGATTTTGGGGTATTTCTGTTTTTGCTGATGATGCATCGCTACTAGTAATAATGATAATGTGTGAATATTGAAAACAAGCACGCAAACTTTGCGTGCAGGTTGGAGTTTCATTATTATTTGTGCTGTTTGTCTCTACACTCATTGAATTTCTGCACCCATACTTCATTTTGGCGGGAACCGAGTGGACCCAAATACCCCAATTTGAGCTCCATGATTGACGAAGCCATTACATGGGTCTGTATACGAAGTCTGTTATCTCCCCTCTTAATCTATGCGGCCAATACCCCCTGCTTTGGCATGGTAAGGAAAACATTGGTATTCTACTTCTTCTACACTTATTCTCATCAAAGCATGTTCAGCATCTAGATGAGCTCTCTGGTCCTAGAGAGATATACTTTTGAAGGTATAGTGACTATGCACTCTGGTCCTAGAGTAGATGATGTATTTTGACATACGGTCACGGTACTGGGGAGGATTCCCCTACTCTTATTTCGAACAGTCGTAGCTTAGCCAGTGACGTTCTTTTACATCCGACAGTGTGTCAGGAACACTTCAGATGGGACCGACGGCTTTACGTGCCCTCCGAAGCACGAAGCAAGTAAAATTTCTTGCTTAAGGAAACAAGGAGACGTGCCGAGCCCGGGACTTGACCCCACGACAGACGAACGTATTTGATTATGAGTCCAACGCTCTAACCACTCGGCCACGCTCCCCTCATATTATATTCATGCATTCAATAGACAACTGCATTGATTTTACAAATGTACATACATTATTCATTTCTACATGTATGTTAATTAATTTTAATACTACAGTTGAAGCAAATGTAAAATTCCTGATGAAGGGAAAGCATGGAACGGGTATGTATCTATTGAAAATTGTTAATATATCTAACAGCTTTTACAGCAGAATATATCAAGACCAAACTTGACATAACAAATTGTGTTTAAGCCAAGAAATGTGCATTTGTTAAATAGCTATACAAGTCTATAGGTGGAACTTTACTTACCACAATAACAGGGATGATAGGCCCAACAAAAGCCCACAGAGTGTTGTCATTGTACTTGAGAAAACAACTGAAAATGATAAAGATAAGTCGTCATGTGAGTGCAAGAAAGTCGTATCTGTAATAGCTGCCATTTGTCATAAATTTGGATTGCACATTTTATAATCTCCAGTCTTGAGTCAGTGGTTCTTGAAATGGTTCTTCAGATGACGGTGTCACCTGAAGAACCATTTCAAGAACCACTGACATAAGACAGGGACATTTTGAGGGATTTTTCACATTCTTGTGACCAGGCATAAAATAAATATAACTTAGGGCAGCCATTAAAGATACAACTTTCTTGCACTCACATGACAAAATGTTACACTCATCATATCCCCAGTATTAGTGGACAGTTTCATGAAATCAGTCTGCCATCACTATGAAGTGAGTACACATTTTATTTTTCTACATACTGAATTATTCCAAACATGGCTTTTACAAGTTTTATGTGATATATCTATGGATGTTGTCTATCATCCAGATCGCTTAAAATAGCAACATATGGTAATGATTCTTGTCAACTGGACGCTTACTTTTTAATGGCTACAGTATCACTCCTCATCCAAGTTGGCTTGACAGGGTTCCTCCATCTTCATGAAAAAATATTTCTGTGACTTTTCCATTACTTTTCAATGATAAAATGATTAAAATTCATGACTTAAATTCAATTCAGTAATTCATATTATATGAATTGCTAAAACAAATTGCAGTATTAAAAGTGTTGTCATGGACTACCACATAGTTCTTCATGTAAATTTGTGTGTGATATAGGTTGATATACTTCAGTATTTTGAAATTCTATGGGTCAATTTTACAAATTTCCATGACTTTCCAAGCCTGGAAAATGTTTCCATGACTTTTCCAGGTCCCGGGAACCCTAGCCTGATGATGTTCCTTGGATGAGGAGTGATACTGTAGCCATTAAAAATAAGTTGACAAGAATTATTACCATATTGTGCAAGTTTTATGTGACAGCTCATAAATGAGGTCCTTTCGACGAAGAGTTTGCTTAATTCGATGAAGCAAATTGGTAGTGTGAACAGTTCCTTTGTTCGATTGAACGATGATGTGCAAGGATTAATCTTCAGACGTGTTAATTAATACTGGAAACGTTGTCAATTATGTATGTTAAGAATGTTATGGTAAAACTTTATCATCAAGTACCAACACAATTTCATGCACCGAACAGTAATTATACTTATGGAAAAAATTGTATTTTACAGGTTTTTTCCATAGCTTTATCATGTTGATTCAAATAGTCCTTTCAATGACTATGGAGTCTAGACACAGTATAGGTTCATTTTAACGTCTTTAATCAAGTTATGGATTTTTCTTTTAGTAAAATTACCCTTCACCTTTGTTTTATTTCATATTAATTATAATTGAGCCGCTACATTATGTAGTTTAGACCTTTGTTGAAAATGGACAGGACAGTACCTTCGTTTGACCTTCGTTAAATGAAATGTGAACACCCACTTCATTAATTAATGAAGGTTAATTAACCTTTGTTATTAACCTTTGCTCAATGAAGTGATTTTCCAATGTAAACAAGGTCGATGTCAACTTGTACTGTTTTCAAATAAACAAGTTTTACAGCATACCTTAGATTTACATGATAGACTTTTTAGACTTTTAAAAAAATTCAAAATCATAAACCACACAAAAAGTGATAATCAATATTGAGTATCTAGCTATGTCACAATTACTCAATCCAAGTCTGACACTTACAAGTCTATGCCATACTTGTCCCATTCAACTGCTGCAGCCACTACCGCAATCACTACAGGTACACCTGAGAAGGAAACAAATTACAAAGTGTTGACTGATGTCATAAACAAATCTCTCAGCAGTACAATGCTTTAAGAAATCTGTACTGAACATTGGCTATTAACATTCTAGCATATTATACACTCCCGGTCAAAAGTGTTTGCGCACGCTTAAATACGGGCAAAAACATAATTTTTATATCAAACGACCGAGACTCTGAAAAAATTCATGTTTTTTGTAGGTGCCTAATGTATCCAATATAAATAATCCATGTTTCCTCTGATTTTCGATCTTCTATAACCATAAAAATGGCCAATTTTCTGGACCATATACAAACACACCACACGCAATGTACCTATGTACCTATGTAGTTTATTAGTTCACTGTGTAACCGTAAAAAACATTTTCAGGTCATAAGTTTTCCAACAAATGTGCAGTTGTGTATTTAAACTCCATTTTTAAATGTGCGGAAGAAAGTATACAGCATGTTTAGCATGCCATATTGTCAAATGCGGTAAATGCAATTCCTGTTGAGTTCTTTAGATCTATGTATGTAAAATGTAAATCCAAAAAAATATGACGCAAATGATGAACGGTTCTTGAGATATGGCTGGTTAAAGGTTTTGTGCGCAAACACTTTTGACCGGGAGTGTACACCACACATATTTATTAACAGCTAGCTTTATTTATTTAACATTCTTCTCAAAACTTTTAAACAACTAGAGTCACATCTGCTCCAATTAACTCTGATGAAAAACGTTAATAAATTTGTTATATATACTCTGTAAATCTTGAAGTATGCAACAAGCCGCCGAGTAACACACGTAAACCAATATGACCATACAAGTATATAAATTAGTCTTTTCGAATCACAACATAGTATTCATCATTTTCCATGCAGTAGCAACAAAATTAACCAAAACTAATACCAAAATCATGAAAGATTTATGTACAAAATGTATTATTATGCAGTGATTTGGTCTTAATCAATCCTAATCAATCATTGCTAGTCTCTTACACAATACAAAAAGAACAGTTCACAGTGTTGAAGAATACAAGTGATATGCACTGGATCTTGGAACAGAGTCTGATTGCTTGTTGCATACTTCAAGTTTCACAGAGTATAGTCAAATAAATCATGCCCTAAACCATACAATAATTGAAATTTGCATCAATGCTAAATATCACAATCTATCTATACCTTAAAAAATGTCTGCACAAAAACTCACCCCAGCCTAACACGAAGTATATCCACAAGCGTGATTTCTCGCTCTCAAACACGGTGATGATTTGGCGATAGAGATGTACGCCCTCTACCAGCATCCAGCTAAATATGGCGGTGTAGAGAAAATGCAGCAGGAGTGTGATGACCTTGCATAACACCTGTGGAAAATTAAACAGACCAAACTTCACTGTTACAGGTAAAGTAGGCAAAATTGTTTAGTTCTTTCATCATAGAGCACACACTGACTATTTACAAACGCACACGACTCATATCGATATGGATTTCAATTTCTCAACAAAAATTACACGACGTAATATCATTGTTAACGATTTTTTAAATATTTCCATCTTTTCTGAAATGATACAAGATTATTTAATTTACTGACCTTTAGATAAGCATCAGTATCACTTTATACAGACAAAATTTCCTGAAATCTAATCAATCTGCTCAAAATTTCCTGAAGAGTGGCATCTCTGAATCCGACATGTTTAGTGGAAAATACCACTGAGGGCCCCTTTTCTTTTACCCAACTGCCTCTTTTCCCCAACTTTTCTCGTTACGGGGAGATGAAGCCCCCCTCAGCCCCCCCACCTTTGCGCACGCCACTGCCTACAATTATACATTAACACCATACTTGAAGCAAATGTAATGTAAAAAAATAATGCACATTGGCTGAAGTTGCGAGTTGTTCAAGGGGTACAGCCAAGCAAATTGATCAACTAAAACTATAACAGGTACATTATTTTTCAACAATATCTTGAGCGTTAAATGAAGAACAGTTATTCATCTAATAAAAACAATGAGTATGGTATGATTACGAAAAATAAAATAGCTAAAAATAATATGACTGCTTTAAAAAAATTGTTGTTTCTTCAAAATACATAAATTACAAAACCATTGATCATTCCAAAACAATTTACCCTTCCCTGAAAATGAGACTTGTCGTACAGGCACAAGTAAGATATGTGTGCGTTCATGTAATTGCATAGCCTATATAGTTAGATTGATGATATCAAATGTGTAAAAAGATAGCAGCTGACCAACTAAGTTTGCCAATTCACGGAGTATACAAATGCTACCTATCAGGGTACTATATTATATAACACTTCTTTCTACATTTCCTATATCAGTTGTTTTTGAACAGAAAGAAACAAAATCTTTGTTCAAGGTGACAATATGTGACCCATCATATCGAAAGGTACCTTAAGGGTCCCAAAATGAAAATTGATTTTTTGGTCTCATCTGAAAGATTATATTTTAAGCTTTAAAATGACATCTTGCATTTGGTTATTGGATGTTCAATTGCAAAAGGCAAAAGGCATCGTTCTGATTCAGAAAACTATAGTTCTGAGAAAATTGAGTTTAAAGTTTCTGTACTGGTAAAACTTGAATGGAGAAAGAATTTTCATCTTGATTTTAAAAATATTTGTCTTATGTTTTGGATGATGGAACCTGATTAATATGATAGAATATTCAAAGGTAACGTTTATGATGAAATTAGAAATTTGACCTTAAGGTACCTTTCGATATGATGGGGTCACATATGTATTTATGCTACCAGACATAGGTTTTCCTTCTTGAAGTAAATTTCTGCAAATAGGTCACTGTAAAGATGACATTATAATGCTGTACTTACCGTTGGTGTTGTCCTATCTATACCAAACATGAATCCCAGCGTAGCCAGCAGAGTGACATTATAATGCTGTACTTACCGTTGGTGTTGTCCTATCTATACCAAACATGAATCCCAGCGTAGCCAGCAGAGTGGTTATCATCAGAGTCAAATGTATAATGATACGATCTGACATCAAGGAATTCCTGGAAAAGTAAATGCTATGTGTAATATTCAGAATTTAATCTAGACAACAGATATCATAGCAAAATACTGTTAAATTGGAGGAGCTCAAAGTGGGGTCTTGAATAAAAGGAATATTGAGTCGGTGTTGTGGTCATAGAAGTTGTTCAGGTTCAAACATATGTGATCTGCACATATTTATGTAATGTATTGGCAATATTACTGATCTTTAGAAGATATTGACTATTTTTCTGTATACTATGTTTTTCTTCTGCATTAAACAGTAGTTTCTTTCTAGTTTATCTGAAAGACCTCATTATCAGGAAAAATAACGCCTTTTTAATGTTTTTGTTGTTGTTGTTTAATAGAATCCAACCCTATTGTGGTCCTTCTACAAATATTGAATTAGCTCATACTATACTACCAGCGAAAGAATCAAAAACATAGCAAACTATCAATTTTGCTGAATCTTTTTCTTTTAAAGTTGGGGTTGCCCACTCCTTCTTTGGTTGTCAACATTAGTATTACAAAAGCTCTACAAAAATGAATTTGCTTCAGACAAAAAATAGGAATACACATTTAACCCTTTGAACCCTGGCCATTCCACATGTATCTGTACCGCTGACCCGGGTCAACTCGAAAGTTAAAAAATACAATCTAACCCCTAAACTTACTTTGATTTTGATTTTCCTTGCTTTATTTTTTCATTTTACAGTAGTCTGAATTGTTCCAAATGACAAGCAATTACAAAAGAATACTATTTATGTCGACCAACATATTAGACATTTACGTTGTAGTCTTTGGGCGAAGCCACATTTGTTGAAAATTATGATCAAATTTACGAAATGTCAAGTAAATAAGAGCAAAATGATCCATCAACCATGAGTTCAAAGATTCATTGATGTCTTTTGATATACATAAGACCAATGAAAATTGTAACTACCCATGCCTGTTGACAGATACATCCAGTTTCTGACCCGTGACCTAAAAACCGGCTCGTCGGGTTCAAAGGGTTAATACTAAAACTGAATTAATACTTGACACAAACCCATGAAGCATGTGCACATTGCATGTTTTGAGCTTGCTGATAGATCATACCTAAACAGAATGCAAAATAGGTCAATGCAAAGCGAGTTGACAACTTTGATTGCACTGTCATTTTCATCATGTGACACAATCTGTTTATATCTGAAAAGTGATTTTAATTACAGTGGTAATATGTGGTAGAAATTATTGAAAAACAAATGGATTTGTTTGTTTTTAGTATGAATTCAGCTTAATCATGTCTGCAATGGTTGCCATATGTTATATTTAACAACTTGTCACTAGAATGCAAAAAATCCCTCAAATTTTCTCTCCCGTATGTCATTGGCTCTTGAATCGGTTCTTTAGGTGACATCAGTTCGGCGGAACTCTCAATTCGGATACGTATCTGAATTTGGATACTCACGTACATTTTGTATCAAAATTGTGATACCCTTCTCAGAATTAGGATATGGAAGGGTATCCGAATTCTGATACGCCTGTCGTTGCGCAGGAAACAAATCGATAGCGTAAGCTGGCAAGTGCATGTAGAACATCTTTCTTGCATCTATGATAGGTGTATCTGTGAAAATGTCATTACCATCTATGCAATTCCAGCGGAACAGCTTCGAAACATGTCCTGATAGGTCCTGATCACAGATAGAAAGCCAAATAATTTGGCCAAAACTTTCTTAGAATTTAGATGACAAATGATGATAATGTTATTGACTTTTGTACATACTGCTATGGTGCGCGGCGAAGCTGAATATTAATATCAGCTGATATCCTGTTTCAGCTGTTTTTAATCCAAATTCAGATACGGGTATCAGAATTTTGATACGGGGTATCTAAATTCAGATACGTATCCGAATTGTGAGTTCCGCAGAACTGACATTGTCCCCTGAAGAACCAATTCAAGAGCTGCTGATCCAAGTCTGGACATTTTGCGGAGTGCAATGCAAAATTATGAGAAATTACAGCTCTTCCAAATCGTCATGTGAGTGCAAGAAAGTTGTATCTACCAGTGTTAAGATTTTCAAATCCCAGGTCAAATCGCATCTTTTTGTGTAATTTTTCATTCCAGTTTTATATTGTTGCTTGTGTTTTTATTGTGCTTGGTTTAGTTTTTCCTTTTTTGTGCGCTTCGTATCCTCTGGCAGAGGCGCTTTATAAATGCCGGGTTATTATTATTTATTATTATCTGCAATGGCTGCCCTAAGTTATTTTTATTTTATATTTGTCACAAGAATGTAAAAAATCCCTGTCTTATGTCAGTGGTTCTTGAAATGGTTCTTCACGGTGTCACCTGAAGAACCATTTCAAAAGCCACTGACCCAAGACTGGAGATTATACAGTGTGCAAGCCTAATTAATGACAAATGGCAGCTATCACAGATACGACTTTCTTGCACTCGCATGACGAAATGTGACCTGCTTACACTCACATGACAAAATTTGGTTAGATATATGTGTTTATACCGATCCAGTAATTTACTCACATTTCGTCTTCCATCATAAAACTTCATCAGATCTGTGACAACCTAGCCACTTCACTCCAGCGAGAACGTTGTTTCTCATCCACAGAGGGCAAAGTTTTTGTATTGGCAACATATATATCTAACCAAAGTATGATTATCAACAATCCTGATGAACTTATTTCAAGATTCACATGACAAATTTACCTCAAATAAATAAGAACTCCTATAGCTGCCACTAATGCTAAGATGGACAGTCCACTGCAAACCTTAGTGATGAGGTCTTGGATTTCCTGGTCGCGAGTATTTAGATTCTGTAAAACAAGATGGTTTATTTTATGATACATGCGTTCTAAAGGTAACTCTTATATTTTTCATAAATTTTTATTCAATTCATCAATATCATATTTCTTGACCCATCTGGGCTTTCAGTTGCACACTACGGTATCTTATGTACAATAATATCATTTTGGAACTGGTTTTTTCTGGAAATATATGTTTTGCTAGTTTTTCATTAAAGTTTAGTCACAAAACAATTGTTTTTTAATTTCACAAAACATAATTGTATTATTCTATTATGTATTGTATTCACTATTTATTAGATTATCTGCACCTTTAGATAACCTACAGTGATCAATTTTTAACCAAATCAGATAATATGAGGACTATTGGACAAAAATTACGGTACTTTAAACAAATTGCATAATTTTTATAGAAGTTTATGATTATGATTGAAATTTAGTTATTTTAAGTTTCAGCAAACTTACATCAACATTTGAGAGATACATAAGGACAGCAAAAGTGGTGAGATGTGTCGATGTGCAGTCGACCTGATCTTTGATAACATCATCTTTATTCTTTGTTGTTCCTTTCACATGGTTTACAACTTCAAGGCCATCACTTGAAAACTTATATTCATCTCTGTAATAACAACATAATGGTGAGTGGCAAATTCAAGCATTTAGTCACTGGAAGTAAAGAAGTGAAGAAATATAATTTGTAATATTGCAAATAGATACAATTTTATACCACCCATTCCTACATAAAAAGCTTTAACCTATAAGCAAAATATAGTAAATCTTGAATTGGACTCACCACCGATCACCGGATCTTCATCACACTGCGCAGAGGATTGTGAACCGGTGGTCTGGTAATATGACATAGATAAAGGAATGGAGAAATACGCATCGTACACTAGAACATTAATAACAATCAGACAAATCACAAACAGGCCAGGATTTCATTTTATTGGAAAAAATCCTGGCTGAACAGGGACTCGAACCTTGTATAAAACTCTCGGTTTATCTGAGAGGCCGAATATCTAAGTGGTTAGAGCGCTCACACTGCAAGCGTGAGGTCCGGGGTTCGAGTCCCTGTTCGGCCAGGATTTTTTTCCAATAAAATGAATCCTGGCCTGTTTGTGATTTGTCTGATTGTTATTATTGTTCTAGTGTACGATGTGTATTTCTCCATTCCTTTATCTGATTATTTATTAGAAATACGGTAGAATCAGTTCTGATCTCGCATGCTAGTGTGTATCGTTATAGCTTTATATCCTTGTACCTATGTTCAATTCGTCTGTCTCCCAACTTTAGATAAATATGACATAGGAGGAGGAAGCTGCTTCAAAATCGGGTCCCATGTTTGCGATAACAGAAAACGGAGGCCTCCTTTCTTGTTGAGTGAAGGTTGTTCTATGCGTTCCCAAATGGATTCTTAATTAACACCTCTCTAAAAGTAAGGTTCCTCCTTATCGAGAATTATAAGGTCCTCTTTCTTAAATTGGTGTATACAGCAGACTCCTGGTTTTCATTAGAACTCTTTCTGCGGTGTTGTCCGAACCAAGCCTTAATTGACTGTTTTGTCTCACCCACATATAACTCGCCACAGTTTTCTACGGGGCATTTAAGATTACATTGTTTATCTCTTGGAGGTTGATCTTTGACACGCACAAGTTTGCTGCGAAGATTGTTTGTAGGTTTGTATGTGGCGTCGATTTTAAATGGCTTAAAGATTTTTTGAGTTTCTCCGAAAGTCCAGGAGAGTAAGGTATTGTAATCCAGGCTTTCCTACCAGTGTGTTGTTCTTATTGAGTTATGTGAGCGAGTAGCAGAATTCTTGGCCTTTTCAACGATGATACATTACATCAAAGTCTGCAACCTCTGTGCAATCCTTGTTGCCGTCACATCCATTATGATTCATCATCACACACCTTAATCTAAGGGCACTTATCAACCCCTCATTTTCAGAATTGCCTTATGCTCTGTTAATCGGCAAGCGAATCAAGTTCATATATAAGTATACATTTCTAAAAGTGGATTTACATACAGAACATGGTGAGATCATTTTTGGACCAAAATGTGTAACTTTGGCCCTTAGGTCCAAAAAAGGTCAAAAATCATATTTTTGGCCAAAAGTTTTATGGAAAAGTTAACTAAATTTTGCTTTGGTAAAATTTTATACTTTTGTACTTTTTTTAGAACCTATTAAGCAATACCTAGGAAGGCATTTCTTATTTTTTTTAAATTGTATCTTACTTTTTGAAATATTGCGAAAAATATACCAAAAATTGGCCAAAAATGTGATTTTGGTTTAAAAAATGAAATTTTTGACCTATTTTTGGCAATATTACAAAAAATAAGACAAAAACCAAAAATTTCAGAAATGCATTCTTAGATATTGCTTTCTAGATTCTAAAATGTAACATGGTTTGAAATTTTACCAATGCAAATTTTAGTTAGCTTTTATAAACAATTTTGGCCAAAAAACATGATTTTGGATCTTAGGACCATAATTACTCATTTTGGTCCAAAAATGACCTCACCATCATTTTCCCAGCTATATCATGAGTGGCAGGGCTTTATGACCTACTTATCAGATGTATCATGGTAAACACATCTTGGTAGTTCCTTTGTTCCTGGAGGCATATCCTTGAAAACTCCCTGGGAAAAGAAACGTAAATACATAACGGAACAATGTGATCTGATGAGAAAATACTAAGGTTTCTGTCGGGACATTTTTTTTCATGTCGACATGTCAAAATAATTAGTTGTCCACATCGACATATGTGTCGACATAAAGTTGAGTTGTTTTTGCAGGTAAGATGAAATCGTTTACATAAGCTTAATGACCCGTTTTTGACGTAGACTTATCTAAAATATAGTAAGTTTCTGAGTACGACAATATGGATGATATGAAATTGATATTGTATAACTTTTTTGTTGTGAACCATCGTAATAACACTAAAAACGGGTGTTAATGACAAACACCTTGCAAAATGTCATGAGTATTTAATCATTCATGCAACACTGTAAAGCTCAACTGCTAAAAACAGCTATAAATATACTTTTATTTGTCCATTTTTGTCGACATGTTGACAAATGAAATTTCATGTCGACATGTGGAGATATGCTTTATGTCGACATAAGGCATGTCGACAGAAACCTTAGAAAATACACTATTACATTACATACATATGGTCGCAATATCGTAAATCGCTGCACGTAGTGACGCTAGTGGCAAATTTGCCAGTTTTCAAACCACAAAGGTGGAATAGGACATTAAATTATATTTATATAGAAATAATACGGGACTATGTTTTATTTTAATTTTATGCTAATTATTTAGCTTAGAAATAGTCGTGAATGTGTAGAAAAATTCAGCACCACAGAACATTTTATAATGAAATTAAAGATGGAACAAATATGTGTGTCTCTAGAAATACTCGGTCAAGTCGGGCTTTTTTATGACAGGCCGGCAAAAACATTACAAAATATCACCTGATATATCGGGAAAACAAGCCGGTCAACATATAGTTTCTTTGATGATTTCTGAAAGGTTTGCTTCAAAACTTGAAAACAAAGTTTAATCTAGAATGCTTGAATCATTAATTACGGAGAAACAGAGCGTTTTCAGACCCCTACTTTACGTGTAAAAGTATAGGAACGTTATTTGGGATATTGCACCCATATAGGAGCTACACCAATATACAACACCTGCATACTTACAGACTGCATTTCTCAAAAAAACAGAAAGCAAAACTTCAAAGTCCCTATCAAAATTTATCTAAACGCAATATCTGCTCATTCAATTAAAGTATTGATTTCCTAACAATCACTACACTCACTCACAAAAGTATGACTTTAAACTCCATGACGAAACATCATAAAAAACATTTCAACAATGTTTAGCATGCTTGTTTAAAGTGAGTGTGAATTCAGTCTTATGCTAGAATAATTTTGTCAGCAGATATAAGGACACCAACTAATGATTTAATGAATACACTGAAGTGGGATAAACTAAATAAAAGATGGCATTATACTCTATTAACAACTGTCTTTAAATGTTTAAAGAATGAATATCCATCTTACCTATCTTCTCAATTTGAATTTGTTCATAATAACCATGCACATATAACTAGAAATCATACTTCTAATACATGTGCCAAAATTTAATTCAAATGCAGGTCAGCGTACATATCATGTTAGGGCAGCATATGCATGGAATTCTTTGCCACCGACAGTAAGGGCTCAGATGGAAATAATGATTATGGGCCAATTTCAGTCAAAAATTAAAGAAATTTAGGCCTACTTTCACTTGCTTGTTTCTCTGTGTTTAAAATAATATCTATGTATTTTTGTAACTACGGTACAAGAATATATGGAATTATCTTGTAGCAGCCATTTTACTTATTTGTAATTCAAACATATTCGTAACTCATTGTAAATACTGTATGATATCTTGTATTATCATAATACAATTTGTGTACATTGAGGGCCTGGTTGAAAAGCAGTGCTTGTCACTGAACCAGTAAAACCCTCAATAAAAAAAGAATAAATAAATAAATAATAAAAATGTTGATACACAACAACAATGACAGAATTACTTACAGTATCAACAGGTGTGGAGTATCTAATTGGAAAAGAGAGAGCTGCACCATCTCTTTGAAAGCTAATTTCAATGAAGTCTGATGCTAGCCTTGTCATAGGTTGCGTCACTCCTTTACTAGGATCAGACTGAACGCTGCTTCCTTGAATTGACCTCAGAGCAAATGTATCAATGATCACTATAGCTGCAACTACTTTGGCTGTACCTATCATGAAACAACAAAAGGAATGCAAATTTGTAAATATACTCTTGATCCAAAATATATACACTCCCGCTCAAAAGTATTTCTGCACAAAAACTTTATTCAGCCATATCTCAAAAGGCGTTTATCCAATTTTCATCATTTTTTGACAGAGTCTTTATTGTATAATTATCAAACTAACTAATATGAAATTGCATTCATTGCATTTGAAAAAATATTATTACTTTCATCTGCACATAAAAAAATTTAGTTTATATACGTTTCTGCGCATTTTCTTGAAACTTACAACCTGAATACATTCTATCCTCATTATTACAAGGTAAACACACCACAAGTACAAATCCCATTAATATGTAACTTATCAATTTTTAATGACCCCTCATTATAATAATCCCTTTATTTGAAGAAATCACAAGTTTTACATCGTGGACAATGGCGATTGATTTTGTTTCGAAATCCGATATATCGATAAAAGGTCAATCGTCTCTTATCTAATGCCTAGTGCCAGCGTTTGAGTACAATACATTTGGATACAATGAGTGTGAGGATGAGGTGAGGCATGACACTAGTCACGATCGTGACCAATTATGGGTAGCCTATACCTGCGGTCTTGGATGGACTGAACCAATAGCAAAGCGCCAAGATCGAGGGAACCATCGTAGGAGGAAGAATGCATTTCAAATTCCTCCCCTCTATTTCTTGTATTCAAATACTATCTATCCCTGGCTTCCCCTTGGGTTTAACCACCATGCATCTTACCATTTGCTCCATCAAAGTTGAAAGATTTTGCATCAACCTCGACCTTTGCATCAAGCGTTGAGATCTCTCCTTCAGGTGGATAACGGAATCCTTCATCTTCCAATTTGTCTGGTGGAGATCTCACAGCATACACCTCTGAATGCATCAAATCAAAAAAGTTACATATAACTATCCCAGTTCTACACAGAGAGATTAAACAAGTTCCCAATTCATAATGGAAAGGCTTCAAAAGGTCAGAAAGGCTTTGATGCAAGGACGATAACAAAATGTGTTTTGCATCATGGCACAAAAAATACCTGTAGAAATGGATTACCAATTTCGTTCAAGTAACTTTTTTACAATAGTTCCAGGGACGCAATATTTCTGTGTCATGTTATATTTTTACACTTCATATCTTTGAATCCAAAAATAATAGTTTTTGCCTCATGATGCAAGACAATTTCTTCAAGTTCTCCTAAATGTCAAAAAAGATTTTGTTATGAACAGGGAACCGGTAGCAATTTTAGTTAAAAACAAAGTCTGATTCTAACTATTATTTTTGGGACACCTGGTACAACAGCAAAATACAGCCTGGCAATGGGTGAGTACCAATGCAATGCAAACATAGAAGGAGAAGTATTTGTTTCGCATACTTTTATATACAAGAAATAGGCCAAATTGCTCAAATTATATCTATCATATGAACATGTCAACATATACAACAACAAAAAATGACACAAAATTTTATTGAAGATTGAAAGGACCAAGTTTTTTCTTAAGCGGGCGCCGGGTGATTTTTACCCTATGGTTCCCAACTTTTTGCACCCGGTAGGACAGAAAAAATTGAAATAGGCAACAATATTTTCCCTACTACAGTGCTCGGGTCTTGTCGTGTATAATTTTTTTGTCTCTAGTAAAAGTTAACATTTGTGAAAAAAATGATTGGAAACATGGAATTTTTTTGAAAACAATACATATTTATCAAAGAAGATCAAACAAATGATTCTTTTATTGATAAATTCTTGATTTCCAAATCAAAATCAGGATTTTAATGTTCCGAAATGCTAGTTTTCTGGAAATTCTAAAGTCAAGGAGCCGCTTTTGCAAGATTTCTGGCACCTGGTCCATGTCCGCTCAAGAAAAAGCTTGGAAAGGACATTCATTTCCTCTTATTTTGGATGTCAAGCAAAAGAGATTAAGAAGTAATCTAGACAGCATTGTTGCAATTCTGGAGACTATATCGTCAAGTGAGTGCAAGAAAGTCGTATCTGTAATAGCTGCCATTTGTCATAAATTTGGATTGGGCACTGTATAATCTCAAGTCTTAGGTCAGTGGTTCTTGAAATCGTTCTTCAGGTGACGGTGTCACCTCAAGAACCATAAGACAGTGGAATTTTGAGGGATTTTTCACATTCTTGTGACAAGTGTTGAAATAGATATAACTCAGGGCAGCCATTGCAGATACGACTTTCTTGCACTCACATAACGACATATTGTGTGAATGCTGCCGTTTATGTGTTCACTTATTTTCAAAATCCACAGTAGTGTCTAAATTGCACTAACACTAACAGTAGCTCTGCAAGAATTCAGATAGATAATATAAATGATACAGTTTTTGTAATGTTCAGGATAAGTGAGCACTTATGTGTTTAGGGTTTCATTTTAAAGGTAAATCATTTCACCTAAATTGCTTGATTTAAGTAAATATGATTATATAATATAAATGCATTGGAAGTGAAAGTTATCATGTACCAGTATAAGTACTAATTTTTTGAAAATTGCAAGTGATTTGAATTAATGTTATTTATATGATTTGAATTTTTTAAAAATCATATACGCCTATGATAACGCCTATGATTAAGACTTTGCACAAGTCAAAATATCTGGCCCCTTATTCAACTCTATTTACTACACAGGCTTTTTTTGTGGATAAGCAGTTTCTAACAGAATTTACTTTTATTTGAATAAAAATTAAAATGAAAAATAGCCAGTATGACAATGTCTACCATATTTTGTCAGCAGTTTGTCATGTGAGTGCAAGAAAGTCATATCTGCAATGGCTGCCCTAAGTTATGTTTATTTTATGGCTTGTCACAAGAATCTTACAAATCCCTCAAAATTTCCCTGTCTTATGTCAGTGGTTCTTGAAATGGTTCTTCAGGTGACCCGTCACCTGAAGAACCATTTCAAGAAACACTGACCCAAGATTGGA
>JXSR01S064645.1:914-11000 GCA_000969725.1 Ophiothrix spiculata
ATGAATTCAGGCGAAATTCAAAAGAACAAGAACAGTCCATAACCTGAAGAGAGAGAGAGAGAGAGAGAGAGAGACCTGGAAGACCGCGAACGGCAAAAAGCAGGAGGAACGTCGACCTCGTTCGTTAGGCAACGGATCCTGAAGTGAACTCGCAAAGAAATCCTCTGCCACATGTGTCCCAGTCCACGTTCAACCGAATATTGAATATTCTGGGCCACCAAGCTCAAATGGCTCGTTTCAACGTACCCAAATCAAAGAGAAAAGAGTATGTCATAATTGTGTCCTACGTATTGAATAAAACATATGCACGACAGTTGGACAGAACTGTTTTTATCCCTTTCGAAAGTGTATCTCTATGACGCCTTTATCAATTGTCCCCATTCTTTCACCATTTTAAAGGTAAATATGTGATCTATTTATACATTTCATGTTCATGGTATCTCTTGTTCTTAAAATATGGCTTTTATTTAACTATTGCAGTTTTTTTTTACTCACTCGGTATACAACAATGCCACACTCGCGTATGAAATGTTCTCATCTAAGGGGACACATAATAATTCTTACTTCACTCCATGTTTTTTATATACAACAATGCCGCCATCACGTATGAAATGTTCTCATAAAAGGGGATATATAATAATTCTTTTTCTTACTTTACTCCATGTTTGGTGTAAAGGGATACATAAAAATTCTTCTTACTTTACTCAATGTTTGGTGTATACAACAATTCCACCCTCACATAAGAAATGTTCTCATAATAAGGCGATGTATGACAATTCTTAATTTACTCCATGTTTTGTACAAAAATACCACAAATGCTTTTATATAAGGTGATTCATAATAATTGTTCTTACTCTACTCCATGTTTTATACAACAATGCCGCACAAGGCGATACGTGATAATTCTTTTTACTCTACTCCATGTTTTGTACAACAATGTCACACCTAAAGTATGAAATGTTCTCATATAAGGCGACGCATAATAATTCTTTTTACTTTACTCCATGTTGTGTACAACAATGCCACGTCATACTTTACGTACCTTATGGAATGGTCTCATATTAGGCGATGTAAAATAATTCTTCTCACTTTACTTGATGTTCTGTAAAACAATGAAACACGTAGCTTATGTATGAAATATTCTTTAAAAGGTGGTGTTTTAGTCTTTGAATCTTTTGATGCTGTTTGGTAAAAGGTTCTTATAATGCTGTCTCCAGGAAGGTTCTTTCAATGCTGTATGGTAGAATGCTGTCTATACTCTATAAACCTTGAAGTATGCAACAAGAATTCAGACTCTGTTACAAGATCCATAGCATATGCCTTGTATTCTTAAACATTGTGAACTGTTGGTTTTGTATTGTGTAAGAGACTAGTAATAATTTATTAGATTTGATTAAGGCCAAATCACTGCGTATTAATATATTTTTACATGAATTCTTCATAATTTTGGTATTATTTTGGGCTAATATTTTTGATAAGACATGGAGAAACATTGCAAATAAATTCATTTGAATATTCAGGAAGATTTGATACCCTGTTATGATTCGAGAAATATGGACTAATTTATCTCCCCGTATGGTCATATTGTTTTTTGTGCGTTAATCGGCTACTTGTTGCATACTTCAAGATTTACAGAGTATAGTGGTTGAAGGTTGTTATGATGCTTTCTGGTAAAAGACTATCATGATGCTGTCTGGCAAAATGTTCATAGCATGCTGTCTGCTGGAAACTCTTACGATAATTTCGGGTAGAAGGTTCTTATTATGCTCTCTAGGGGAAAGTTATGATGCTAGATGATACTGTCTGATTACGGGTTCGTATGATCTGCTTAAAGGTTTTTACGATGATTTCTTTAATATGATGCTGTGGGAAATTACAATGCTCTCTGGTGTGAGGCTTTTTTGAAGCTCCCTCCTAGAAGGTTTTACGATTCTGTCTGGTGAAATGTAATAGACGGTTCTTACGATGTCGTCTTGTGTTTGAAAACTTATGATATCAACTGCTGGAAAGTTCTATACATACATCTGGTAAAATGTTTTTATGATGCTGTTTGGTTAAAGGTTCTCATAATTTTGATGGTAGATTGTTTTTATGATACTTTCTGGTGTAAAGTTCTTATGATGCTGTGGTATGGAAGGTTCTTATGATGATGCCTGTTTAGAAGGTTCTATTTGATGCTGTCTGATAGAAGTTACGATGCTGTCTGGTTTGAGGTTCTTTTGATGCTTTCTATTGGAAGGTTCTTACAATGTTGTATGGTAAAAGATCCGGTCTTATGATACTCTCTGGTGGAACGTTCTTATGATGCTGTAAGGAAGAAGGTTCTTATGATGCTGTCTGGTGGAAGGTTCTTATGATGCTGTCTGGAGGAAGGTTCTTATGATGCTGTCTGGTGGAAGGGTTTTATGATGCTGTCTGGTGGAAGGTACTTATGATGTTGTCTGGTAGAAGGTTCTTATGATGATGTCTGGTGGAAGGTTCTTATGATGCTGTCTAGTGGAAGGTTCTTATGATGCTGTCTGGCAAAAGGTACTTATGATGCTACGTGGTAGAAGGTTCTTATGATGCTGTCTGGTGCAAGGAACTTATTCTGCTTTCTAGTGGAAGGTTCTTATGATGCTGTCTGGTGCAAGGTTTTTATGACGCTGTCTGGTAGATGGTTCTTATGATGCTGTCTGGTGGAAGGTTCTTGTGATGCTGTCTGGTGGAGTGTTCTTATGATGCTGTCTTGTGGAAGGTTTTTATGACGCTGTCTGGTAGATGGTTCTTATGATGCTGTCTGGTAGAAGGTTCCTATGATTTTGTCTGGTAGAAGGCTCCTATGATGCTGTCTGGTGGAGGGTTAATATGATGTTGTGTGGTAGAAGGTTCATTTGATGCTGTCTGGTGAAGGGTTCTTATTTTGTTTTCTAGTGGAAGGTTTTTATGATGCTGTCTATTGGAAGATTTGTACGACACTGTCTGGTGAAAGGTTATTACGATGTTGTCTGATGGAAGGTTCTTGTAAGTTGTTATAAGCTGTCTTGTGGACGGTTTTTACCTGACACTGCCTGGTAAAAGGTTTTTTGATGTTGTCTGCTAGAAAGTCTTTACCATGCTGTCTTGTGGAAGATTTTTACGTTGCTGTCTGGTAGAAAGTTCTTATGATGCTGCTTGGTGGAAGGTTCTTAAGATGCTGTCTGGACGAAGGTTCGTATGATACTATCTGGTGGAAGGTTCTAATGATGCTGTTTGGTACAAGGTTATTAGAATGCTTGATGGTAGATATTTCTTATGATGCTATCTGGTGGAAGGTTCTTTCGGTGTTCTCAGGTGGAAGGTTTTTATGGTGCTCATTGGTGGAAAGTTGTTAAGATGCTGTCTGGTTGAAGGTTCTGAGGTTCTTACAATACTATCTAACACAAAGTTCTTATAATACTGACTGGCAAAGGATTATCATAATGCTGTCTGATTGAAGGTTCTTAGGTTCTTAGGATGTTGTCTGATGTTCGAAGGTTCTGATGATGCTGTCTGGTTTAAGAGTTCTTACGATTTTTATGAAAGTTCTTGATAATGATGTCTTGTATAAGGTTCTTATATGCTGTTTTGTGGAAGCTCCTTATGATTTTGTCTGGTGGAAGGTTCTTACGATGCTGTCTTATTGAAGGTTCTTAAAATGCTGTCTGGTGGAAAGTTCTTAAGATGTTGTCTGGTGGAAGGTTCTTATGATGCTGTTTGGTGGAAGGTTCTTGCGATGCTGTCTGTTAGATGGTTCTTATGATGCTAGCTGATAGACGGTTCTTACGATGCGGTCTGATAGAAGGTTCTTACGATGCTGTCTGGTGGAAGGTTTATATGATACCGTCTGGTAGAAGGTTTTATATTGCTCTTTGGTAACTAATTGTTACTTTTCTTTCATTGTCCCTTTATTTTCCAGCAGACCCATATGAGTCCATTTGTCAAGTACTTGTGAAACAAGCTACCATACTATTTATGATCCTGTAAACTTTTTGCGTCCATCGGGCAGAGTATCTTATTGACGAAGAACCAACGAAGATGCCTCAATCACCTGCAATCTGAGATTCAGAGGCTGTTATGGATTTCAGTTGATAAAACCATCATCAGTACAGTTTTTGTAGTTGATATTCAAGTTTTACCCTAAGGAGGGATATGTTCTTCGGATCTGATGCAACTGTCTTGTGGAAGGTTCTTACGATGTTTTCTGCATCCTCAGATAAAAAGGTTAACAGATTATCATTAACAATGACTCTTTTATATAGAATATATGAAGAAAGAAGAATATTGTCTACGAATTTCTATCGCTATTCTTCGTCTTCTACTCCTATATAATGGGTAAGCATGTATGTGTCTCCAGCTGTGACTTCTTCAGTGTTTGTTCTAGTTGTATAAGTTTCGCAGGTCTTCCACGGCTTCCTCCTTTGTAATTGATTTCCATGATTCAGGTATTTGTGGCATTTTATGCTGGTGCCAATCTATCAACTTATCTTGAAATTTGTTCATAAACCACTTCCAATATTTGGATGAACTGTTGGTGGAATCAGGATCTATATCCCATTCTTCTACGTATGTTTTATACTTGCGAAATTCGTGCCATTCTCTTTCGCTCTCTTTAGCAGTACACTTGTTATGTTTTCGACACTCCTTGCTACATGCCCCACAACTGAACTTAATGCCCTCGCACTGAATAGAGTAATTACATATATCAAGTCTCAGATGGTCTTTGTAGACCTTTTCTCCATTAACCGTTCCGTCCATTGACCAAGAGGTCCCTTTAATTCCATCTGGTTTATGCTTGACACATCTATGACATTTCCTGGGTTCTTGGTCATAGTGCCCAGATGTTGTGTTTGAACATGGCTCTTTACAGAATGGACACTGTGCATCACATCCCCAAACCTTCTCTAAAAGTCGTTTTGCCGGTGGTTCTCCGTTCCATTTAACTGTATCCTCTGTTTCATCAGCAAAGACTTTTACTACGTCTGCTTCAAATGTATCCAGCTGATCAAGAATGATAGCTTTCATATGGTCAAAATCTACCACTCCTCGATTTTCCACCTGTCTAAGTTCACTTGCTGGTACTGCTATTTCTCCCAACACTTCCTCACAGAATTTTTCAACCCATAGTTTCATCTCTTTGGAGGTTCTTGTCGCACCTTTGCCTATTGCACCCTCGATCTGTGGAGTTCTTTCCTTCTCTCCTGTAGTTTCCTTAACATGTGTAGTTGCACTGATAACACCATTGGTTACACATCTCATGATCTTTTTTATGTGCAACTTGCACATTTCTGCATATGAGGACATGTCACGTCTATCTTTAATCAAGAACACATAGCTATTTGTGTACTGAATGAGCCACTTTTCTGCAAAACTTTTTGAGTTATAGATATAAGACCGATAGCTTCTAAAGTTTCCATTTTCAGCCAGATCTTCTAGGATTTTGGCAATCAGATGGTACTTGGTGTTTCCAAAATCAATCAAAATACGGTCAACTACTTCTTTTGGAATGTTATTCCTTACTTCTTCTTCTATTATTCCCTTAAGCTGTGCGCATAAGGTATCTCCAGCAATGACTTCTTCTGTACTTTGATGCAACATGTTCTTGAACAGACTCCAGGCGGTTTTCCTGTACCTTTCTAACTTTGCATTTACTCCATGTTCTATGTTATAATTTGATCGCATCTCGCTGAACACATTGACGCAGTGACGGCTTACATGGACCGCTAACTTAGCAATATATTCAATACGAATCTTGAAAAAATTGTCGTCATCTCCATTGAAGGTTTCAATTTTCCGAACGATTTTGTTTACAACCTCTGTGGCGTATGATGTTTTGAACTCGTTTTGTCTGTTCTGTGTCAGGTGTGCTAAGTACGTAGTGATTTCTTCTAAGATTTGTCCCGTCAGTGCCACTGTTTTGTGTTTGGCTTCGTTTTTTGGTTCTTTAGAAAACACAGCTTTGTAATTCCGGGCTTCAACTTTTATACTGATGTCATCGTTACTCACATCAACCTCGGTAATTGTATCTTGCAAGGCTACCCGGGTAAGTGGAGTGTGAAGGGGATGTTTGTCTAATTCCTTTGCTAAATACACTTGTCCTTTTGCTTCTATTCTCTTGCGAAGAACACCTTCAATCAGTGAATTCATATCCTCTTCCTTGTCATCAATAGTTGTTGCAAGCTCATTCACCATTTTCACCCACATGTTGTCAAAGTTTTCTTCCACTTCAGCATCAGTCATTTGCTCGCCTTTCAGTTTCTCTGCCAGGTTAGTAGCTTTCTTGACGATACTTTCCTCTATACTTGACCATTTACCGCTGTGTAAGATTTCGAAGTGACGTGATTCTTTAATTCTGCGCAGATGTTTCCTGTTCTCTTGTTTCATTGCTTCTTCAGCAAAATAAAGGTTGTTCATCTCGGATGCTTGCCACTGAATAATTATATCTCGGAGGTTACTCTTTTTGAAGTAATCGTCAAGACTAGTGCGTATTTCTTTAGCTTTTGCATTCAGAACAACGGGTAGTTCCCTAATCAGAGTGTCATATTGATCCTCAAGTGTATCAATAGCATCCTTGGCCCTAAGATTTCTCTCTGCTTGACTTAACCAATCTTCCAGATGACTTTGCAATGCACGAACCTGTGTGTAAAATTCGGACTGC
The DNA here is from genome assembly GCA_000969725.1 of Ophiothrix spiculata. Taxonomy (NCBI): domain Eukaryota; kingdom Metazoa; phylum Echinodermata; class Ophiuroidea; order Amphilepidida; family Ophiotrichidae; genus Ophiothrix; species Ophiothrix spiculata. The sequence goes on from JXSR01S064645.1 coordinate 7,570, forward strand.
AAGGCGTTGAAGGCTTTTACCTCAAGGCTGTTGCGGAAGCTGAAGACAAAATCATCTGCAAGAACCCCGTTCCACAAATCAGTAATGCGAATGGATAGATCTGAAGTAGTCAGGAATGACGTTTGATTCTTTGCAATTTCATCTAATATGTTTACCTTCACAGCTTCTACTTTTTTACTGTAGCCAGGATTTGCAGGGGCCATGGGAGGATTGCCATGCCACAAATCGGAAAAGTACCACACGTGCTTACGCACATCAAAGGTAATGATCTGAGAGAAGCTATAGATATCAGCTATGTTTTCACTGTTTGCCGCTTCTTTTGTCATCTCATCTAGTGTTTCACGCAGCTTCTGAGTTCCATGCTTCAACATTTCGTCCGCATTAGTTGCTGGTACATTCTGATGAACAAATACACAGGTTTTGTTGTTTTTGACATTTTTTGATACAATATTCATCCTTAAGAATGCATGCACTGCAATCTGCAGTATATCTTTCATTTCACTTGTGTTTTCACCTTTGATGTTAATTATGGTCACATCTCCAAGACTGATTACAAGTGTTGCTAGCTCATTGTCATGATCGTGATGAAGGTGTGATAATTCTGCTGCCCGGAGGCCTTCAGTATCTACAACGCAAACGTAGTCAAATGGCAGTCGACGGTCATCAACAGGGATTAGTTGCATGTATGCTCCTCTTGTGCATCTACCTGCACTGACGGGGAATTGAAGGCCAAACATGGTGTTCAGAAGAGTAGATTTCCCAGAGCTCTGGATGCCAAGGACAGAGACAACAAACAACCTTTTCTCACCAATTATGTTTCCAAGCTCTCTCAGTACTGCGCGGACCCATGTAATAGGGACACTTGATGTATCCCCATCTACTATCTCCATGGGGATTCCCTTTAGCAAAAGCTTTGCAGTTATTTCTGGTAGTTTATCTACAGCTCTATTGGTGGCTTCTCCTACTATGTCGCTTCCCTTTACAGCTTCATAAATCTGCGCTATTTCTCTGAAAAGGTGTTCGAGTCCAAGTGACGCACTGGCAAGACAATGTTCAGCATCATCCACCTGCGATTTCAATGTATCTAGTTTTGCTTTATCACCACTGTTCTGCTGTTGATCCTTGGCCTCCTGGTATTTGATCCATTGTTCGTTATAATCCCGGCGCAGCTGTGGCAAATTTGACCTTGATATATCATCGAGGAATAGAGACATCCATTTAAGGAAATACAAAACTATAGCTGGATTCGTATGCAGATTTGACATGAATTCCTTGATCAAAGGAGTAAGTCCATTTTGACATAGTTCTACCTGCTTCTTTCGAAGGCGATTCATTTGTTGTTTCATTTGCTCAGCTTCGTGCTTGTTTTTACATTCTCTGTGTTGTTTTTTCAGAAGTTGACAGTATTCACTCCATTCTGTACCTTGTAGTGGCAGTACACTTCCTTTGCACTCAACAATAGGCTTCTCTTTTATGTAGCGGAGAACATTGTCAGCAAGGGCCTTACCATCAAGGCAGGATTTATCATCATGCTCATCTATGATAATGCCTGTTTTCTTTGCAAATGGAGCACACTCTTCCAAGTTTTTACAACGACAGTCACCATCAATGGCCTTTGACAGGAGGTTTCTGGCGCTAATTTGGAGATCACTTGCATTAAGGCTCACGCCTTGATTATTGGTTGATCTCATACGGATTGGCTTTTTGTTTTTAATGAGATCAATGCCAACTGCCTGAATACATGCTGCTTGTTCCTCTTTGTTATTTCCCATTATCAGAAGTATGACTTTGGCGTCAGTTTGCAATATCTTTTGGCATGTACTGGTGTGTGTACTGTTTGCCAAGTCATGAGACGAGACTATAACAAACATAACCGATGATATTTCCTGCAAAACTTGCATCTGTTTCTCCATCGATGACGCATCTCCTCTAAGATTGAGGAACATTGTTGTTTTCGGAAGGTGTCCTTTCTCACTGCCTCCTGTTATATACCAAGCACATTCTACAAGACCATCAGTCAGCCTTCTTGTCTCAGTACCATTTCTGCAATCATGGTTGAAGAAAATATCATGGCTGCTATCCACAAGGATGTCATTCATTAGCTTGGACTTGGATATTGGTGGCCTGCCCAATCTAACAAATGTAACAATCGGCAAAGATGCCATTGTCACTGGCATCTCTGTACTTGTCTTGTGAATGTTATGACAGTCGACTGTTATTGTTCTGAGAGCCCATAAAGACATCATCACTTTGTTTTCTAATCCTAGAGGGTATAAAAAAGGAATAGCTAGTTTGCAAACAAACATCTTATGAGCAAGTATTTGCTTCAGAATGTTGTCGCAACACGTGAATATTGCCACTAGGACATCTAAAGGGTAAAGATGTGTTTGGGTATCTTCATCAGTACTGCTCTGCGTCCCAAGAACATCGTCCCAGTCACAATCGTCTTCACTTTCTGTTTTATGTACATGTGAAACAGACTGTTCTCTTGCACCAAGCTGATCTCTTGCACGATAATCAATCATAATAAGTCTGTGTATAATATTCCAAGGGATGTCAACTAACTTTGCATCGTCGGCAATCTTTTTAATAACCAAGACATCTGAAAGGGAAATCTTTGATGGATAACATTTATTTAAGCCAAGGGCCTTTATTATATCCGAAAAGGCGTCTGTCATAGCTCCGTGTTGCTTTGGTTTATTGTGTCTTCACGTTGTACGGTTTTTTCTGGTTGGATATTAAACACTTCTATGTCCACTTTCCTGTCTTCAGTAGCTAACGTGTTGCCCCGTTTTAGTTCACCAGTGACCCTCGTCATCTCATTCCAGTTGAAGGGTGAATGGGTGGCATACCTCTCAAACAGCCGGTTTAGTTCTGATGATAACACTTCCCTGAGATCCCGAGTTATCTCAGTAAATTCATCTTCAGAGGCTTGTTTTCCGAAATGACCAGATGTAAGTAAGGTGTGAATCAGGAATGCTTGATGTTGAATTCTTCCTGATGCTTCATGTTTTAAAAACGTTTCCCACAAAGCTTCAACTTGCTCTACAAAACTGCATATCTTATCTATTTCAAGGACTGTTTTGAATTTTTTCTTCGACCAGTAATAGTCTAGAGCCAGTAAGTTGACATTTAAAAAGAACATCTGTTCCAACTTCCTGGTTTTCTGTAAATGTGCAAGAAGCTTATTTACACACAGTGTAAGGTCAGTTGTTGCTTTTCTGTTGATTTTGTCTTTTATGCGTGTATCATGGTTTTCATTCCTTGTATGCTCAACTTCTAGTGATTCAAGAAACGTTTCCTTCAGGTTTTGAATCAGATCAGGTATGCTCTCGATACCTACGTCAGCTAATGCATATGATTCCTCTTCGTTGTTCGTCACATATACGCCTTCGGCCCAGTTTATAACCATTTGTTTTTCTGGGAAGGTC
>JXSR01S064646.1:17688-28474 GCA_000969725.1 Ophiothrix spiculata
CGTTATTTTCGTCTTCCAACCGAGAAAAATCAGTCTGAATTGTATGTTTACGTGTGCATATTGTGTTAATACGTATGATTAGTGGACATGATCATTTGTTGGGTCCAAAACGCACGTGTTGGGTGATGTGCATAAATTATGACGTCACAACTGTCCCGGCGTATAGGACCGATTTGCTACAATAATCCGCTGATTATTGTAGCAAATCGCCCTACCTGGGTCGCGGCATTTGTAATAGGTAAGTTTTAATTCCCAATTCTATCTCTAGTCCCGGGTACGATGAAGTCTGGCGTTCAAGGAAAGGGTTGCAACAATCAATTTGATCTGCTACCCCTTACAATAAAATCCATAAACGTTTGACCTTCCATAAAGAGATGGTTATGAAATGAGATCGAAATGTTGGCCCAATGTACTAGAAGAAGATTCTCAAAGCCCTAACTCATAAGAAACTACAGACTGTATTATCATAATTATAAAAGATGGTTTTGCACAGGGAAATGATAAAGCAACTTATGTGTTGCCCCGGGTGTGTTGCACGAGTAATTTCATCACTGCAACATCGTTCGATACGTAATCTCTACTTACACATGCTACGAGAAGTGCACTTTGATGATATCGCTGGACTCTGAACACCCCATTGATTACCTCCTAAACGACATCAACAAATTAGAAAAAAGGTAAAACAATATCCAAATATGGTCCGGATGAAAGTGTATTTCGGTCGGTCTTCCCTGATATATGTTCTTGCCGTTGTACCCAGAAACGCAATTGAAGTACAAAAAAACAGTAGATCTGGTCTTGGCTTGTATCTGCAGGCATGTAGAAGTATGATGTCCTCCTTGTGTACAAAATGACGTAATGATAAAAATGCTATACGTTAAACTGGATGAATTCCATAGCCGTCTTTAATTTTGTTTTGATATCTATATTTTATACAAAACTAGATTTATCTGTTTGGAAAGTCCAACCATTAGACCCGCCCTCCATCACTGCAGGAATGCTGAACAACGTTGTGTTTGATTTAGTAATCCACTTAAATGGGGTTTTTTGGCCGATACTTGGAGACGGGCTGCTTAAGGTCAGCGCCTTTGCTTCGGACGGTAAAGGAAATCGTGTTGGTTACAAAGATCAGGTACGAAATTTCAATGAAGATCGATCTTTAATTATTAATTCTTTGAATCTATTTTTAAGAAGTCATTACCGTTGTAAGTTAAACACGGTACTCGTACTACATCATTTAGTAGAACCGGATTATTCATTGGTTCGGGAGTCACGTAAAGCCGTTGGTCCCCTCTACGAATACACTTTCGTAACGTAAACATGGTAAAGCTATGCGTTCATATGTTTAAAGCGGATTCCAATTGTTCAACTTCTTGTTACGGGGTTTTCAGGCGTTTAATGTATAGCTTTTCTTGAATCTGCTCACAACTACTTTTCAAAAATTATCTGAAAATAATAAATTGGTTGTAATAACTGTGATGTAAGTTGACTGTACTAGAGTCGCACAATTTGCAAATATTTCAAATTTCATTTTTTTAAATTCAGTTCATTCAAATTACCATGACGTCTTGTTTTTCGTTAAGACGAAAGTAGATATGAATAATAACAACTCAATAGACCTTTTAAAAATCCAACCGGAAATCTCCGAAACATTGATCACATGGCAATTTGTTCAACTTATCACGTACAAGCTCATTAGTACGCGCAATTTTGTCAACAACATTTTCCGAAAAGAAATTCGCATTTCAGTGCAATAAAAGTAAAAAATAAATAGAACCAGACCCATACATTATTATACACTAATTCTGAACAAATTTTGGCTGATGGTTCCATAAACTGACCGACACAAAGAGTGAAATTTCAATTTGAAATCGGCTGATTAAGCTGAAGATTTCAAGTCACATAAGGGCGATCACACTGAAAGTGACTCTTTAGTGCTAACGCTAATTACAAATTCGAATTCGTACGCAACCAATCAACGAGAACGCGAAGTTAACATTATAATTATCGTGTTGAAGAGTCACTTTTTTCTGTCGGCAATTGCCAGAAAGAGTAAAATAAGCTTCGGAAATTCTCGGAAAGTCGTGTTTTGAAAAGGTCTGCACAAAAATTCACGCACCGATATTTGCTTGTTTGTTTGTTTTAGGTTCTTACAAAAGAGCAAGCTGATAGAGACATATCCGGGTCGGCTTATTTTCATGACACCTATGAATATAGAATAGACCAAGTAGAATTTGCACTTGACGCATCAGATGGCACCTGTTCGGAAATGAAATACCTCTGTGTTGAGTTATCAAAGGGGGATAATCCCACATTAAAGGATCCAAGGATTCCATATACTATAGAGGGCGTCGCTAGGGAGGATTTGGATACTGTAATACCAGACAATCTTCTTGGTTGCGTCCCATTTCCAACATGTGAAGGTATTTCAGCTCGAAGCAGAGGAGGTTTTCACAATATCCCACGATGCAATGCAACATTGTACAATATACCTTCAAATCAAATTCAACTCCTATACTACTGTACAGGTTTCTTACGTTTTTTAGGTGTCAGCAATGTGGGTAAACACTGGGCTATTGTGAAAAGAAACACATCCCTGGAAATTATGAATGAGTACTATTTAATGGAATTCTCAAATTCCTAATAGCCCCTTGTCCAGAAAACCTTTATTGCCTATTATATCTAAGTGTATCAGAATAATGCATTGTGGGATATTCTGAAAACCACCTCTGAGCTCGAAGTATTTTATTTGATAGCAGTCTTCTTTTGTAAGATTTACATTTAGAATATGTTGATTTTGTTGCATTTGCCTTCATCCCGCATTATCATGATTATCTTGTGTATTTTGTGAAATGATTCATTGAATCGATGGTTCAATGGTGTATAGTATGTTAGTGTTGATAAACAGTCATACATTTTTACAATAAATATGTTTCCCATCCTGTAAAATCCTAAAAAAGTACTTTCACATAATTGTATGTATTATTGCTGTAAACAGAGTTTTAAACAGAGTTTCCTGAAGTGAAAATGTTACTAATGTGTATGACAGCAAGCCCGTAGCTAATGTGTGCTTTATGCGTCACACGGTATTAATGATTTGCCAAAACGTACTAGATTGTGCACAACCCAAAATACCCCAATAGACCTTAACAGTGTTCATTTAGGAAAAAGGTACAATAACGTTTACAAATCTACTAATTATTTGTTTCTATTTTTGTTTCAATTTCAACACGTAAAAAACAGGCTTTGTTGTCACATGAACGACTTTATGAGGACTAATGAGAAGGGGACTCCTTACGGGACTTTATACTCCAGCTACTTTATCTTGATTTGAATCAATGTTGTAATCCTCTAGGTCAGGCCCTGGTCTCGAGAACTCCTCGGGGACAATTAATGCGCAGTCCTCGGTCCTCTAATATGATATCATTGACCTCGTACATAAAGTCTTGACCTGGAACCTCAAAGTCTTCGGTACGTCTTCTATGCCGAGGACTGTCGATAACAGGCAAAATAACTTGTTTTATTACTGGCATCCTGAAGCTCATAATACAAAACAAAGCAAATTAAAAAGAAATAATAAGACTGTGACACTTTGCAAAAATATTCACAGCATTTTCGAATGCATTATACCAATATTCCGAAAATGTGACCTTTTACATCATACTTACAGCTACTTACATGTCACAGTTTTGGACCCCAAGTAGTAAAGCGTGTGTAATCATAATATAGAGAGTCCTTATTTACTTAATTATAATTAAGTCCTTTGCTCTTGACAACAATTCATCGCCCTTGGCCTCAGCCATTAAAGCAGACACTCATACAGGCTAAGTTATATATCAATGGAAAGCTTATGATGTCAAGAAAATAAAAAACGAACCAATTGAATCCAAAGCTCACACATTTGGTCAGAAATAAGCTTTGAAGATTGAAAATCGGGACCCCCCTCGACTCCGATGGCTTTTTGCTTGAAAAACTCACATAAAACATTAAATCAAGAAGTATAAACTATATGAAAAGTCTAATTACATTATTTTCTAGATATATTTTGAAGTTTGCAGGCAAATTCAATACAGTAACTCTGGTAAACAAACATCGAGTCCATGATATGTAGTAAACGGTACTACACTGGCGGTATGCGGTAAATAGACGCGACATTCACGATCGTTTTCTTGCTAGAATTGCAATATTTGTAAATAATTTCGTATATCTCATGTCAACACAATATAAATCTAAAGCATTTTGGACTTTTTAATATTATTTTACTTAGATTTAGTTCATGAAACATACAAAAAAACCAACATATCTCGATACATCCAGACCTCAATGACCCATGTATTGCAAGGTATATCGCGCCGTTGTTTACATTGGTCTTCAATCGCCTACGTCACGAAATGTTGAAGGTCGATGAGCCATAAAGTGGGCGTGGTTACAATTAATTATGTTTTTTAATTATTACACGTTAATTAAATATTTAGAAATTCTGAATTTATTAAAATATTATTCCTGGCATCATAAGCTTTCTATTGATATATAACTTAGCCTGTATGAGTATCTGCTTTAAGTCATTAGCATTGTCCTGGGACAACAGGTCCTCGACAACAACATTGATTTCAACCTGTTTGAGTCTGTTGTTAATACCCGATGAAAAAGTTTTTATCATTCATGTTTTGCTTTCACAACAGATCCTGGTGCGAGAACGCAAGTCTCATTTTCTGTGGCGAAGAAAACTGGTCAAATTGCATTCGAACCAGTCGCTTTATCAAGTTGGAATGATGTGTTTAACAACGTTGGTGGCGCTTTTGATTCGGACACCGGAGTGTTTACATCCCTTAAGACTGGTACGACGACGACGACGAGGAAGAAGAAAAAGAAGACGACGAAGAAGACGACGAAGAAGAAGAAGAAGAAGAAGAAGAAGAAGAAGAAGAAGAAGAAGAAGAAGAAGAAGAAGAAGAAGAAGAAGAAGACGAAAAGAAGAAGAAGAAGAAGAAGAAGAAGAAGAAGAAGAAGAAGAAGAAGAAGAAGAAGAAGAAGAAGAAGAAGACGAAGAAAAGGAAAAAGAAAAGAACAAGAAGAAGAAGAAAAAGAATAAGAATATGATGATGATGATGATGATGATGATGATGATGGAGGAGGAGCTATTTAATCCAAAATTGCAGAATTTAGATTACACAAAGTATGCAAACTGCAAACTTCAAAATGATATTTATGAGCTCCACTCATTGGTTACTTTTGTAGGTTCATACTTCTTTATATATCAGCTTATAGCAACCACTGATATACAATCTCCACAAGTTAAACTTATGAAGAATGGTATGTACATAATATATGCTAAGTAGTCTGAATAATTGTTAATCTTACGAACATTAATGGTCATAGAAAACAAGTCTTTTCACTTTCTCTCATTTTTTTCCTGAAATAGTCTTTAACCCTCGTCCACTTGATTTATTTTCTATCTATGATCGTCCACTTGAACTATTTTCTATCTTTGATCGTCCACCTATATAATAAAGCTATTTTCTACTACACAGAAAAATAATAAATGAGTCAAACTTGTGAAAATGGGTCAATTTGTCCCTGTAGCTAAAGTGGGTCAGTACAGGGACAAATTGACTCATTTTAACAAGTTTGACACGTTTATTATTTTCTGTGCACGCGGTTTTCTAAGGGCCTCCTGTGAACTTGAAATTGGCACGTCCAAAGTTACGTTGTTTTATACTATTACAGCTATGATTTTCTTTTCCCATTGATACAAAAATCATGAAAATTGGCCAAAGTGTTACGTAACTATGATGTCAAGTCGATTATGCGCAGATATTTTTCAAAAAGTCGTCTCCTCTTAAGTGTGGTGTGGTTATCATTCGCTATCCTCGGATTCTGTTGTTGCGATTGGTGATAAACTGTTAGAATTGTTACGAGGACGAGGGTTAAAGGGACTGGCCTAGATCATGTCCGCTGATTTTTTGATTATATATTTTTTTCACACGTATCGATAGGACATGATTATACTAACATATCCTACCAGCAGTTTCCGCTGAATTTGTGTAACAGAGGAGAAAAATGAAATTATTTACCAGCTAGCTGTATCCGCCGACAAAAAATGGTTGAAAAAGTGTTTCTAGTTTCAAATCTTAAACAGATCTTGTTTCTACACCTGTGACGGGTAAACAAATTTATTTTTGATAAAATTGTTTCTCTTTTGATATGTATTAACTTATCTCCAAGAGCCTCATTTGATCTTTTATCTAGTAAATCCATCTGAGGTACAAATTTAGGATTTAGAAAACACTGGATAGTCACACCACCATCACATATAGATATATTGCAAATAAATTTGCTGTCAATTTGAGCCATTTTTGTGTGCATTTTTGTACTTTTTATGGATTTTAATACACTTTTAAGCTTTATTTAAAGCATTTCCATAAGTTTTTAATTCTAAGTGGAATCTAGGCTAGTCCCTTTTAATCAGTTGTGCAGGATATCATTCATGTTTATGACAGGGTATCAGGCCCGTAGCCAGGATTTTTTCAAGGGGGGTGCGGATTTTAAAAAGAATTGACCTTTTGGAGGAAAAAAAATTCGTTTTGGTCGACCCTAAAATAATTTTAGTAGTTTTTTAGCAGTTTTCCAAGCATTTTGTGTAGTATTTTATTAAAACACGACCTACATTTGGTTGTTTTGGTGCTTTAGGTGTTCTTTTGGTTGTCATTTATTGATTTTTTGTGGACCTTTTTTGTACATTGTCAAATTTGGGGGGGGGGGGGGGGGGGGTGTGCGGCTACGGGCTTGCAGGGTATGGAAGATGGAAAACTAACAAGCCCGTGGTCGCATTTTGATGTCAATAAAATTATCAAGCTGTGATTTCATCCATGTAGTATGTTTGACAGGTACAAAATGGGGTATTTTTTATGCTTTCAACATAGTTTTTATTCCTAGTTGAGTTTGATAGTTTTGATATTGTTTTTCAGATGACGTAGCACTGGCAGGAAGCTCAGACACCAACCACATTATTCTCGATTTGGAAGCAGGTGACACAGTCTGGCTTCAAATACAAGGCGAGCTCGTCGGTACTCCTCAAAGATTTTCAACGTTTTCTGGATTTCTTATTTAGTGACATTACATGAGTGCATGTCAGAATCAAATTCCCCGCGTAATGTTAGTCTATGCATGCTATTTCCTGCTTATACCGACTGTCGACAAGAAATGGGTTCTAATCCTTGCAGAGATATGATGAAATGCTGATGTCAATCAATTTGGAAGCTTAACTAACCCTCGTCCATCGAATTCATTGGGCCAATTTATACTTCTTTTTGAGCTATCAAATATTTGGTGCAACAAGTCTTTGCTATTATATTGTTTCCAATGCATCTTCTAACGGATGCTTGGTGTTGTAAACCACCTAATATTTGACATCATATTATACTCCTCAAGTGTGTATGCTTGGTGTTGTCTGGCGGCCAATACTACCCCATCTTGGGCGCGTGTGGTCTAGCGGAACGGCGCAGGACTCATGATCTGAAGATTGTGAGTTCGAGCCCCGCTAGTGCCAACGTGTTGTGAACCTGGGCAAATCACTTCATCACACTTGCCTCGTCGACCCGAGCGCATCGGGGAGCTGTTTAGGGGGGAGTATCACAACCTAAGTGCTGATAGGTCTGCGCCTTTGGTCATTGGCCGCAAATGGCCTAGTTTAAGGCGAAATGGTTCTGACGATTCCCTTGTTACGGCGTAATAATAATGGCCAATGCTTTGTATACACTGGAAAAGGCGCAATATAAATAGATACTTCATTTACCCATTACTTGGCAGGAGAACGTTGATTTTTCACACCGCTGACACACAAATACATTGACGCATAGTTCATATTCAAGCGGGCATGACTTTAAGTGGGCTTGATAGTTTTGTTTTGATACTGAAATAAAGTGTTTCTAGATACGTTTTCACCTGCGTTTTCAGATGTTTTTCTGAGTTCCGCGCAATATGATAGACCATTTTTTATTTAAGAATATGTTATCAGGAAGATGATTTTGTCCATGCACGGCCATTTATTTGTACTAAAAAATTTTGATCTGTGGTTGCAGAGTTATTGATTTTACAAAGGTTTGCCAATTTTTTTGGAAGTGAAGAAAAGAGAATTTCAGTTGTCTACAAGTTATGTGGACATCCATGCACACTCAAGATTTTTTTTAAATATATCTGTTAAATCAAATGTAAATAAACAACAAGCGGCAAAAATAATGACTGTTTGGGTGTAATTTCTGCGCCTGTTCTTCCGCCTAAAGCAATTTTGATCAGCTCTTTATCATGCGGAACTAATCATCTTTAAACATCCCGCGCATGTGTGGGCGCAAAAAGCTGCAAAATAACACCTGTTGTGTGTGTAATATACATTCAGACAATTAAAATATTGACCAAATTACTCTGTGTATTGACAAGAGGTGTAACTGGATTGGTGCCGTGACCTTGCCTGGCGAAAATAGAGAAACTAAAAGATTTATCCCCTATCCTGCGGTCTCCAAAATTAGTTAAATTAATTATACGAAAACCTTCATAACTTTGCAACGGAAGGTCGGATTTGAAAAATTCAAACGGGTTTGGATTCTTTAGATCACCTGCTTTTATTTAAAATTTGATTCATAATTTAAAAATTACCTGAAGTGTCTAATATAAATGCCAATATTATTATTATTATTATTATCTTAGGTGGTACTTCCACTTCTTTTTTTCAATAAAAAAAAAACCCACAAAGGATGGGTGCAAAAGCGATCAGTCGAATAAAATGCTTTTGGTGGTGGGCGTTGCACCCCCAGCCGGTTAGACGAGGTTTACCAGATCTGTAATAACCAGTTATAGCTGAAATAAATGATGATATTTTAGTTGTACATCAATCATAATGTCCCTCGTCTTTGAAAAAAAAAGGTATCTCGATGGATCGAGACTACTTTAAAGATTGTCAATAATTTGCATAGAAATTGTGAAAATTTCAACATTTTCCTAAATTTAAAGAAAAGTTAGAAATTTACGCCAAATAACAAGATTTTATGCTGAAACCTTCGTTCCTTGTATTTCGATTTGGTCCATGTTTGGTCTCCTTTACTAAAATTTGTATTTAATTGGTAATACTTCAACATGTTCAAATTTTCAAGCAGCTTACTTCTACCCAAACTGTCAAAAGTGGTTAAATCGTGTTAAAAACCATTCTAATGTGTTCCACTAATCACAAAGAATCAGAAAAAGTATTCTTTTACCCATCTCCGAAGTATTGTTAATGAGTTATATCCAATTATGTGAAAGGTCATACCAGGGGTCGCGCAATAGGTCCTATGGGAGACACAAAATTCAACATTGTCCGATTTTCTTCAAACTGGTCTCAAATTGTTTCTCTTGCAAAACTATCCACATGAAGTAGTATATTTAGCAATGGCTCAGATGTACTATTGCTATGGTTACAGATCAAATAAACTTGGGGTTTCATATTCAAATGTAATGGTAAATATGAACTTTGTTTTGCCTGATACCATAGCAACCACTGGTCTAAAGAACTTTAACCTATTACTTCATGTAAACACTTTTGCGAAAGGAACATTTTGAGACCAGTTTGAAGAAAATCGGACAATGTTGAATTTTGTGTCTTCCATACGACCTATTGCGTGACCCCTGGTATGACCTTTCACATAATTGGATATAACTCATTAACAATACTTCAGAGACGGGTAAAAGTATACTTTTTCTGATTCTTTGTGATTAGTGGAACACAATAGAATGGTTTTTAACACGATTTAACCAATTTTGAAATTTTACCCCCTGTTTTGGCAGCCATTTTTTTTTAATGCAAATCAATCACTGTTCCACCCACTAGATTTTTTTCTAAATTTTTGATGTGTTGTTGTATATGTTTGTCTGATATTATCCTGTAAATATCATTACTTTTGCAATTTGTTTGACCCATTTTTTATTTTTACTAGCCTAATTTCAGTATTTAATGTAATCACAAAGACTTGTTGCACAAAGTATTTTGCACCTCAGAAATAACTATAGCTGACCCATTCAAATAATATTTCACGTGGTTGATATTTTCAACCAATTTACAAATTTGTTAACGACTGAAGTCTTTTCTTTGTGTGAACGAAATGTGCCGTTAAATTGCACTTCTATGAATTGTCTCTCGTAAAAAAAAAAGTCAGAAAAACTTTTACAATTGTAAGAAATACAACATTTTTACTGTATGCATGACACGCTTTAGAAAGGGTGGGTCTAGAAAAATCCAGAATTTGTTCAAAAAATGTCCAGTATAAAGGATGTTTGATAAGGATGGGTCTGAAATAATAAGGGTGAGTTTCTTACCCATGTATGTTGTTACCCTAGCCCTGCGGGTTAAATTAGATTATGTTGAGAGAATCTGAGAATCAAAGTGAGTGTATCATTATAGTGAAGTGATGTAAGATATTGTTGTCGCCATTTATGTTTTCCGCATTGCTGAGCTAGTTTTAATCAATGAGCCAAAGTGGGATGAATTCAAAATACAATACCCCAATCAGTATGAAAAACTTATCAAAGTTCCTAAAAAGGATGGGTTCAGAGAACTTTCATTATAAAGTGTGTCTGGATAAAAAGGATGGGATTAAAATAAAAAGACAGGGGTTCAAACCCCACTTCATACAGTATTTTTGTTGTTGTCCATCAAAGATTTCATCTTCAATGTTTCCTGAAACCGGAATATTAAATTCCGCCTCTGAATAAATGACATAATATTACTTGGTGATGATGTAACCGTTACCGTCAAAAG
>JXSR01S064657.1:1621-20226 GCA_000969725.1 Ophiothrix spiculata
TCCTTTTTGAATACACGTGCACAAGATGGTCATAGCTAAATTGAAATTGGAGGTTCAGGTTAATGATTGGATTATTTTTAATGTGGAAATGGCTATACAGACGGATTTAGCAACTTTGGGCATCGAAAGCTATCAAAAAGGTAAAAATTGTCATTACCGCAATTCGTCAAATCTTCCCCACTATTTTCCCCACTATTATAATTTGTTGGAAAAACATTCATAATTTTGTTGATAACAATTAAGGCAATTATTTATCAATCATATTGCTCCTATATTAATCACCCGTGATATAATGCATAGACAGTACCGTTGGCATCGCTCAATCCAGCGGTCACGCTTAATATGGCGTACTTGAGAAGTACAACGATGCTTTTTCCGTTGCCAAAAATGAACTCCCCGGTGATTTTTTTTTTTGACCCGGTCTAAAGTTTGATAATTTGTAGACATTTACTAGACGCAATAAATATTTAGTGTAGCTTTGAGTGACACAGTGTAGTGAAGCGAAGTATGGACCAAACGTGTGTGCACTTGACATCTCTCCTCATCGAGCGTGAATGCAACGCTGCATCGAGCGTGATCGCTCAAATCAGCGTATACGCTGGATTGAACGAGTGGCCCTGACTGAATGAGGCATTTTTACGCATTTTAGCGCCGCATCGACGCATTTTAGCGCGGCATCGACGCATTTTAGCGCCGCATCGACGCATTTCGGCGCCGCATCGACGCATTTTAGCGCTGCATCGACGCATATTTGTCGTATTTTACAACATTTCTCTATATTTTTCCAAAAACTTTAGTCATTACACCTAGAGAATTTACCAAAAGCGCTCAAAAATTCAACACACGTTTCATTTCTTTTTCCAGAGTTACCTGAAATAGGCTCAAAATACAAAAAAAAAAAACTTGTTAAAACGAGTTAAATTAGGCTCAAAACGATTCAAACGGAGATAAATTAACTCAAATTCGTCTTAAAATACCCCGAAATCCCCCCAAAGTAGGCTCAAAACGCATAAAAACGGCCTAAAATCTGTAAAAATTCATAAAGTCACTGAAAATCAATAAAAACGATAAAAATCGATAAAATCGATAAAAAAATCAATAAAATCGATAAAAAAATCAATAAAATCAATAAAATCGATACAAAATTTGAATTTCCCGCCATTCGCCATTTTAAATTTTTCCCATCATGCCTCAAACCGGAAGTTCCGGCCTCATTTAAGCTCCCCCTTACTACTAATGGAACAAAAATATTAAGTGGATTTTTTAACCATCCAGACCCCGAAGATGTTGTGATTGAATGCTTACAGAGAGGGGGGGGGGGGCGCAGTGAAAATTGACAAAAAAAAATTCAAATCCAAAAAACAACAACAAAACAACTCATATCAATAGATGTGTTATACAAGAAAAATACTATTTTAATATTATTTTTAGGCTTTACCCTTTTTAGGCTTTACCCTTCTGTCTAGCTTAATAGGGTCCACTATATATATCAAAATTATATATATCAAGTTAGAGCCTTGAAAAACATACTTAAAATCATTCAGACCCTACCTTGCTAGCCAATGTGTTTAAGGCAGTGGAAAGCAATAGATTCAATGTAGACATCACAAGGGTCCTTACCGGGCCCATTGACCTCAAGCAGGTTCTTGGGGCATTTTCTCGGACCAGGGTGGGGGAAGTACCCTGAATGTGTTGTGTGGACGCTGTATTTCATTACACCGGTACTATTAAATAGCCCTACAGATGAAATACAATTTTTAAGGTATGAAAAAAAGCCCGTATCAGACACTAAAACTCATACAACTTTCAATATCTTGCCACACACCTAATTTGATCGCTTTTCTGTTTTGCCTAATATTTTAGACGTGGACGGTTTCCTTGATTTCACATGCTTCTGCAACAAACCAAGAATAGACATCAATGGTGATATTGACTTTCGTATTGGTGGCTACACGAGTGGGGATGATAAAGATGCGAGGGTCTCATTTGGAAGAACATTAAATACGGGGACATCGAGAGGATTATCATTACCAGCTGTTTCGAGTGAAATGTATCATAGAAAACTACATTTATCCGCAAAATTACTAAACATGCCTTTTGGTGTAGAAAGAATCGGTGCATTTTACTGCAATGCTAACAAAAATGGAGTAAATGAAAACATCACAACGACCATTATATCATCTGCAGGTAAATGTGTATTTTTGAATATATATCCTATAATATGAAGATAAATGTTTTCTCAATATTTGTACTTGTCGACTGTTGAATGTATTGTTTATAGCCAAAGCGGAATAAAATCTACATGTATGTGGTGAAATTGTATTCCTTTAAGTTTTGTTATTAAAATAACCAAAACTTGCGTTTCAACAACTTGAAAATTGAAAACTTGGTAATATCATCGTGTACTTTAAATGAGTGTATCAAGGCAGACCAATTTTGTTTTTTGAGTAAATATGGTAAACTTATTTATGGGTAATGGTCATTACTATTATTTGAGTTATAGTCCAGGATGCTGTGTTATTTGTCGGCTTTTTAGCTATAATAGGGTTTTTTGGTCTTAAAATGTAGATAAGACACCCTAGAACTCAAATCAAATTGTTACCATTTTTTTCGCTCAGCGGTTTGGCGGCCATTTTGGATTTCAAAATGGCCGCCATTTTCAACATATTTTGGTCAATATCTCCACTTCTGGGCAAGATAGGAAGCTGAAAATGGTGGCAATACCCATGTTTATGATACCTAGGATTCCATTTATGACATTCAAAATGTTCCAAATCGTTTACTTTGGGCAGCCATCTTGAAATTCAAAATCGCTGCCATTTTAAACATATTTTGACCAATATCTCTATTTGTAAGCAACATAGGAAGCTGAAAATGGTGACAATACCCATGATTAATTTTAATTTCCTTCTGGCAGCCATCTCGAAATTCGAAATGATTACCAGTACCATAACTAATTTTACTAGGCACTATATGAATTCATAGAAAATAATATAAGCTGAAACTTGTGATATTACCTAGGAGTCATCCCGGGCAGCGCAGGCAGTGCCTGCTGTATGACGGGAAGCCCGGTTCGGGTGAGGGTAGGAAGTTGGAATGTGGGGAGTTTGAAGGGGAAAGGAGCAGAGACATGCGAAGAGCTGAGGAAGAGGAGGGTGGATGTGTGTTGTAGGAGGTGAGATGGAGAGGGGAGGGAGCTAGGATATTGGGGGTAGAGGGTAGTAGATACAAACTGTGGTGGGCGGTACATAGCGATGGACTGGGGGTGTAGGAGTTTTGGTGAAGGGGGAGTTGTGCGAGAAGGTGAGAAGAAGGAGTGACAGAGTGATGACAGTTGTAATGGTTTTTGAGGAGGAGGTAGTGAGGTTGATATGCGGATATTGCTCCGCAGAGTGGTAAGAGGCTTGGCAGTGGCGTAGCCCGGTTTTCGAAAGTGGGGGGGGGGGGCACAATATGAAGACGAACCAACAGAATTTGATTGACCATGCGAGCGGAGCGAATAACGGGTGGGTGTCCAGTGGGCGAAGCACCCGAAAGCTGCTGGTTTTTAGCTATTTGACACACTGCAGGAAGGCTAATTGAAACATTTTTGGATTTATGTAGTTTTAATGGTGTCAAAATGCTGTGAAAATAATCCATCACTCCATTTCCATACATGCTATTTGACACACTGCAGGAAGGCTAATTGAAACATTTTTGGATTTATGTAGTTATAATGGTGCCAAAATGCTGTGAAAATAATCTATATGAGGTAGTTTTTGCAGAAAACGACATTGGCCATGTTGGCAGGCGGCCTACGGCCGCTTGGACCGATGGTCTGTTTATGCGGTATCACCACCCGGCCTGCGGGCGGTCGGCTCAAGTTTACTGACGGGCGTTTTTTTAACCGACGGACGGACCACTGAGGCTTGAAGTGAAGGAGCAGTTTTATGATGAGATAGCAGATGAATGGTATATGCAAAGTGAGGGGGAATTTGTTCTGTGTAGTGGTGACTTTAATGGGCATGTATGGAAATGGAGTGATGGATTTGAAGGCGTCCATGGAGGGAGGGAACGGGTATGGGGTGAGAAATTTGGAAGGAAGGATATTGTTGGAGTTTTGTGATCAAAATGACCTATGTGTAGCAAATACTTGGTTTAGGAAAGAGGACAAGAGGAAAGTGACGTTTAGCTCTGGGGGAAATGAGCCTGAGATTGACTTTGTGTTTGTAGGCAAGGAGAAGAAAAAATTTCTGAAGTATGAGGAAGGTGAAAAAGGTGGTGAGGAAGGTTGTGATAGAGCGGAGGAGAGCATGGAAGCTGAAAGAAGAAGAGGCAAGAAAGAAATTTGAGACGAGGGTTGGGGAGCTTGTTGGGACTGATGTGGCTTACTCGTGGGGGTGTTCTAAGGAGGGGGTGTTGCAGGCATGTGATGAAGCACGTGGGAAAAAGAAAGGAAGGAGAGACAAGAAAAATATGGAATGGGGAATGAGGAGGTGAAGGAGGCGATAGGAAGAAAAAAGGAGGCATAAGAATAAGAGTTGGGATGCTACGGAAGAGAATAAGGTGAGGTATCAGAGGCTGAAGAAGCGGGCAAAGAAAGTGGTTGCGGGGCTATGAGGAGGGAGGCCGAGAAGGGGCTGAGTGAATTGAGAGAGAGCCCAAACAAGTGTGTAAGATTGTGAAGGTAATGAAAAAGGAAGGAAAGGATGTTGAAGAGGGAAGATGTATGAGGGGTAGTGATGGAAAGCTGAATTTTAGTGAAAGAGATATAGAGGTAGAGTCTGGAGAGAGCATATGGAGAGGATTATGAATGAGGAGAATGAATGGGATCGGAAGGTGGAGGCTAATGTAATGGAAGGGCCAGTTTATAAAATCAATAGAGAAGAGGTGGTGAAGGCAATTAGCGACATGAAAACAGGAAAGGCTGCGGGACCGTCAGGGGTGAGCGCTGAGATGATCATTACAAGTGGAGAGACTGGAATTGGTGTGATGACAGAGTTGTGTCAAGAGGGTTTTAGATGGAGGGGGAATGCCAGAAGAGTGTGCGGTGAGTGTGGTTGTTCCCATTTTTTTAAGGAAAAGGGGATGCGATGAGCTGTGGTGCATATAGGGGAGTGAAGCTGTTGGAGCATCCAATGAAAATTGTGGAAACGGTTATAGAGGATAGAATTCTGAGGATAGTGGATGTGGATAAGATGCAGTTTGGGTTTATGCCAAAGAAGGGAACGATAGATGCAGTGTTTATTTTGAAGAGGTTGCAAGAGGAATTTCGAGCTAAAGGGAGAAAGTTGCACATGTGTTTTGTGGATTTGGAGAAGGCATTTGATAGAGTTCCGAGGAAGGTGATGGAGTGGGCAATGAGGAAGAGAGGTATACCAGAGGTTTTGGTTAGAGCGGTTATGAGTCTATATGAAGGAGCAAAGACAAGAGTTAAAGTTGGGTCTGGTTTATCGGAGGAGTTTGAGGTGAAGGTGGGGGTGCATCAAGGTTCTGTACTGTCGACGCTGATATTTGCAATTGTAATTGATGTGGTCACGGAGAGCGCTAAAGAAGGTTTGATGTACGAAATGCTGTATGCTGATGACTTGGTCTTAGTGAGTGATACAATGGAGGGATTGAGGGAGAAGTTCTGGAAATGGAAGAAGACCTTTGAGAGTAAAGGTCTGAAGGTACATATGGGGAACACAAAAGTGCTGGTAAGCGAGACGGAGTCAATGGGCAAAATAGATCCATGCAGCATATATGGAAAGAGGGTGAAGGCAAACTCTGTGTGGTGTGAGAAATGTAGGAAATGGATCCATGGGAGATGTACAAAGATGAAGAGAGTGACTTCAAGTTTGGCAAGGGATTTTGTGTGTGGACGATGCAAGAAAGGAGATGGAGGGTCAAGGGAAGACGTGGAGGAAAAGTTGTGCGATGAGGTGGAAACGGTGAAGGAGTTCATGTACCTGGGGGATACATTTAGCGGGGGTGGAGGCTGCGAGACTGCTGTGACAGCCAGAACGAGGTATGGGTGGGTGAAGTTTAAGGAATGTGGAGAGATGTTACTTGGGAAAAGATTTCCTTTTAAGATTAAAGGAACGGTGTATAAGAGCTGTGTGAGATCGGTGATGTTGTACGGCAGCGAGACGCGGTGTCTGGGCAAAAATGAGATGGGAATTTTGAGGAGGGCAGAGAGAGCGATATTGAGATCGATGTGTGGTGTGAATTTGAGGGTTAGGAAGAAGACTGAGGACTTGATGCAGATGTTGGGTGTTGAAGAAGCAGTGGACAGTTTGGGGAAGGCGAATAGTGTGCGTTGGTATGGGCATGTGCTGAGGAAGGATGAAGGGCATGTTCTTTAGAAGCCCTTGATTTCGTGGTGGATGGTTTGAGGAGGAGAGGGCGACCAAAAAAGACTTGGAGGATGCAGGTGGAGGAAGAGATTAAAAGGGTTGGGTTGGGGAGGGAGGAAGCATCGAATCGGGTGCGGTGGAGGGAGGGAGTGAAGACGGTTGCCACGAGTGTGAGGTGAAACCTGCCACCCCCGTGACGGGGATAAAACCGGATTTAAAATACTGGCTTACAGTACTACAACTTACTACTTCTTTGTTTATTATACCAAGGGTTACAAAGAACCTTTCAACTTAAAAAAATACCGCTTAGACTCATTAGATAATTTATGCCAGAGATTCAATATTGAAGTTTGAAAAGGAAATCTCAATCTGCAATAGGCGAATTTGGTATTGTAATATTAAATGTATTTTGGAAAATTTGTACCATACCATTTTTTTTTGTCTCTATTAATGCCTTGATAACATTGTCTGGTGCTTCCATTAACTTCTTTAATGCGGCCTTCTTTCCGACTCCGGCTATTATACGTCCAGTGGTATCTAAACCTGTTAATGCGTGGAAGCCTGGGAGAGGTATAGCACAAGATGCACCAAGTTTATCGTGTATTAGTTTCATCTATGTTAGTATGATATCAGTCTTTTGATTGTTAGCATTTGCAGTATGTGTCAGTTAATCTTAACATGTATGGTACCTTCATTACCAACTTTAAAGTTTACTCTGTTGCATTAAAAGAAAAATATGAACAAAAACGCAAATCAAATGGCGGCCATTTAGAATTTCAAGATGGCTGCCTGAAGTAAAAAATTGGGAATACTTTGAATATCATAAATGGAATCCTAGGTATCATAAACATGGGTATTGCCACCATTTTTAGCTTCATATCTTGCCCAGAAGTGTAGACATTGACCAAAATATGTTGAAAATGGCCGCCAAACCGCTGAGCGAAAAAAATGGTAACAATTTGATTTGAGTTCTAGGGTGTCTTATCTACATTTTAAGACCAAAAAATTAACTTAAAATACACCCTATGGTATTTACTCACTAAAAATCAAGTGTAACCCTGTCACCTAAAGGTAAATGGATCGATCTTGTTTGTTGCTTGTCAGTCTTATTATTCGAATTATGCCCAAAATTGATTTTTAAAAGTCATATCACATGTGTCAAAATCATGATGACAATCGGGACGAAATGAGTTTGCCCCTCTTGATTAAAAAGTCCAGCAACTGGTTGGAAAATAAGTTCACTGTGGATGTTTTCTATCACTGGTTTAAAGACTTACACTTTGACACATGAACTTTTGAAATCCGACAAAAACGATAAATTTGTCTTCTTTTTGACTTTTGACCCTTAACAGCGGACAAATAGTCCACTGTGGACACTTTATCACTGGATAAAGACTACAATTTTGACACCATAACTTTTTACTGCCGATAAAGTTAAATATTTGACCTATTTGACTTTAGACGACCTCCGTTAATTTTTTTATTAACAACAGCTATAGAGGGTCACATGAAATCTATACATTTCACCCCCTGTATGTAAAAAATGTTGAAGAATTGAATGTTTTTATGTGAAAATCATGTATTTGACCCCATAACCCAACGTAACATCTGACCCAGAGTAGTCAAGTGACATTTGAAAGAGGTGACCCTGGTTTTACTGGCCATGTTTGATATTGAATTGGATACAATAAGTCCAATACTCAGATATGTTGGTCGTGAAA
The DNA here is from genome assembly GCA_000969725.1 of Ophiothrix spiculata. NCBI lineage: Eukaryota > Metazoa > Echinodermata > Ophiuroidea > Amphilepidida > Ophiotrichidae > Ophiothrix > Ophiothrix spiculata. Next base: position 9,660 of record JXSR01S064657.1, read on the forward strand.
AATAAAAGACGAGACCGTATTTGTGTAAATTGAGGGGCGTTGGGGATCATTTTGTTCTTTGCTTCCAAGTATTCTCTTGGCGCAATCAAGCGTGACCAAGACATTCAATCACCTGGTTCTCACTCTACTACAGATAAACATTCGATATGACCACTCAACTTAAGTAAAGAAGTGATGGGGTCAAAGGCAGTGTCAAATAAAATTTGACCTAAAAATCACGTTTTTGACCCATTTTTGTTGTTGCCCCCTTACCAGTACATAAAGAAATTGATCAAATTCGGAGTTGAATTTCACACCCAACAAGATTACCTATAAAATCTGACCAAAAGCAACACAAGTTTCCAGCTATGTTCGTCATAAATTGACTTTTACATTAAAAATTGGTAAATATTTTTATTCCAACTATATGAGCAACCGTGTATGTTAGAAAATAACATTGAATTGCCAGATTTGGGAAAATTTGGATCAAAACCTTCAGAAAAGTGTAAAATTTGAATTTTATTTTGTTTGTCGATTTTGGGTATGAGGCTATTCTGTAAATGTATTTATTGATGCTATAAATCAAGAAAGATACCAAAATTTGTTTGTAAAACATTCCTTTCACATCATAGATTGCAGATAAATCAAAATAAGTTTGGATTTTGCATTAGATCTCCTGAAAAGGCCAATTTATAAAAAAAATTACTATAGAGGGCAGTATGTATCGTTGTCGACAACGATAATTAAAACTAAAATAATATCTAAATATTTTGGTACATGAATTTGACAATGAAACTTCGCATGCTGTCTTTATTACCGCTAATACTTCAAATGATGCAAAAATCTTAAAATGTTTGGGTAAAATTTGGGGATGATGCTGAATTGTCCAATGCCCCTTTAAATTCGGAATCTTTGCTTTGCTGTTAGATTCGAAATCTAGAATGCACAATCCCTCCTTTAGGTAGAGCTATTATCTTCACTCCCATTTCTGTGCTGCTCTGTGTACTTTCAGCGTCGTTACTCTTGATCATTTTTTGGAATTCCTACTTGTTTAACGGTGAAAATTGTGTAGTCAGATAGATCCCCAGCATGAGCGTCATGCTGAGTATGTTTACAATTTTCACGACGAAACTGGTAGTTACGAGTGTGTACTTTAGGAATCTGAATGATGTAAAAATACAAGTGTTGAGCAATTATTGTAACTTGCGTCAGAAGCCATGTCCTCTTTTTCAAGAACACCTTGTGTATGACAAGTTTTATTTTTGGCTGCAAACATGTCATGTTTGATATAAAATTAAAGATAATTGGAATATATAAACATATACTTTACGACCGTGTTATTTTGTGTTTTTCAATTCAAAATGACCGCCAAAATTGCATATTAAATTGAAATAAAATCAATAAATGAATAAATACATATATTTTGCAATGCCCAATATAAAGTATTCACTACAGTGGGGATTATTGCACCAGTGATCATTCATTATTGTTCTAAACATGTGTTATTCAAATAATTAGAAAATAAACTGTGCCCTATACAGAAATATGCACTATTCTCTATAAACTTTGATGCAACAAGCAATCAGACTCTGTTACGAGATCCATAGCATCTCCCTTGTATTCTACAACATTGTTAACTGGTGGTTTTGTATTGTGTAAGAGACAACGATTTTGAAATTATTTTTGGCTAATTTTGTTGCTACCAAATGGACGAACCTTGAATATAAGTTTAATTGAATATTCAACAAGGTTGAGTATATCGTTTTGATTCGGATAACACGGACTAATTTATTTCCACGTATGGCTATATTATTTTTTGTGTTTGAATCATTTGCTTGTTGCACACTTCAAGATTTATAGAGAATAGTTAGTTTTGGCGCATATATGACATTTTTAGAAAAGAGTATAAAAGTCCATAATTATTCAAAATAATCAATACAAAATAGTTCAAGATGATTCAACAGAAACATCGTGGTCCATATTATTTTGTTACAAGTGTTATTATTGAAGCCCAATAGCTATATCTATTAATTATTTTGAAAAATGTTTTAATGCTATGTTGATGATTCTCTATCCCATCTTGAGCAAATATGTGATGACTCACGCCGAAAGGGGGGACTTTGCGACAGAACACTTTTCAAGAAGCAGGTGAGAATAGGCAGCAAAAAATAAGGAAAGTAATAAAAATTTCCAGCAGATTTTCTGTTGTAAAATTTGATCGCCTTGATTAATTTTAACAAGCAAGGCGTCATTTTAAAGCTTAGATCTGCTGCAACAGATTAAATGAAAAAATCAAAATTGATATCATCTGCAAAGTCGATTGAGGTTTTGGGGTGAGCCATCACATATATGTTGGATTTCATGTTAATTTGAATTTTTGAAACAAGTTCACGACATACGAAGGGATGCTTATATTGATAATTTTGTGACCAACAAAGCCATTTTCCATTAATTATTTTCAGTATTCAATTTATTTCATGCTATTTTGAAGTTGCTGTAAACCGTGTGTGCCAAAGAAAACAAAAGGGCTACATAGATTTCGTCATTTTTACCATTTGTTTGTAAAATTCAGACAACTGAATGCATATTAACCTCGAGTTTCTAGACAATATCATCGATCGGAAAGGTCCACTAAAACTCCAATTAGAATTATAAAAACTTATAACAGTGGCAAACATTCAAAATGAATTGTTTTCTCATTGGAGAAATATGAAGCAGTGAGCAAATATTTTCTTCGAAATAATGAACATTTTGGTAAATGGTAAACATTTAGCAAAAGTTTAATACTATGAGCAAAAATCAAAATGAAAATGTTCATTCCGAATGAAAATTTAACATAGTGGTGAAAATTAAGCACCATGAGAAAAATTTTGAAAACAAAAATGACTGCAAAAATGACAACGTGTATCTGGCCTTGCGTCACAAATAGATCCTTCAAATATGATGGATTTGTTACATATTACCCTAAAAAATTGTAGAAAACACACATTTTTGCTAAAACTTCTTTACGTATTTGGGAATGTTTGGTATCATATGAAAGGTCTATTTATACTCTAGGGATGTACAAAAAGTGAACTTCTCATGATTTTAATTAATGAAGTAATACCTGAAAAAGCAATTAGGGAACACGATGGATCGGGTGGAGGCGGCGACGGTGGAGGCGGCGCGCATAGGATTACATGCAAAAGTGTATAAAAGTTATGATTTATAAACACATGTATCATTAATTTTTTGAATATGGTTCAATGAGATATGTATATTGCTAAAGCATGTATTGAATATTGACATGTCATCCAAATTTTGTTGTTTCTTAATGGTTTATATGTGGGTAATTTTCTCTATACATTACTGTACAAAACATGCATTTACACTCAAAAACTTTAAAACGATATATCTTTTGACTGAGACGACGTAAATGGTAAAAGGTATACATTTTCAAGAGGAAATTTGTCGAGGAATCCAATTATGTGATTAATTCTTAGGTAGTGGATACACGAAAAATGTTTTGACCGAAAATGTCCCAAAAATTAATGAGTCGTTTCATAGATTTTTAACCATCCTCTATATTTGACCACAATGAAATTGGTCACCAAATGAATTATTTTATGGAAGGCTATCATTACATCCTTCAAGTAATGTTTGTGTCATCTGGATACACCTTTCCCCAACAAAATCTCATTGTTCTAAGTTGGTTGACCAAAATGCACTTTTATTTTATTTTGCACCCTATATAATTTTTACCCATCCCTAAAAATTAGACTTATTAAGGTAAAATTAAAATCCTCGGAAAGTAAGCTTTCCAGCAATATCTATCTTTGTAGGTTTTGAGTGTATATATACGATCCATTGAATACAATTGGCATGGTTTTACTTACGTCCATCTTGGCCTTAAGGGGGGAGGCGGTCTTACATAACCATATTTCAAAATTCGTTTAGATGAGAAAAATGAGATAATAGCACAAAGAAAAAATACGTACAGAAAATCTAATTTCTAATGCTTTTGATTAATTGAGTTCGAATGGACATTTGCTTCACACACAGTAAAAATGTGTTAAAAAGGGAACATGGTTAACAGGTTGTGTTAAATTTTGCACAATGTGGGGTAAAATTTGACACAATGTTGGGTAATGGTGAACGTTTTACCCAACATTGTGGCAAATTTTACCCAACATTGTGCAACATTTAACCCAACCTGTTAACTATGTTCCCTTTTTAACACAACTTTTTTCTGTGTGCAGAAGTTATGGCCATTTTAAAAAAGGAAGTCACAAATGGCTGGAAGGTTTTCCTATACATTGGTATAGAAGACGTTCACCCTGTAATTGTTATTGTTTTCCTTTAAATTAGTTTTTAATGATATGATCACAATTTCCTATGAAATATATAAATCAATTATTTTATCAAGATACTAGTATTACATTGTTTGAGTTTGTCAATTATTCATATATTTCTTTAATTTTTCTCATCCGGTTGTATTTAAACATTCTATTTCAAAGAAATCTGTAACTCCGCTAAATTAAATCCAATTTTGACCAAAATGGGCTTAAAAGTAATGTAAATTTATTATCTTTCATAGTCTTATAGTTTTTGAGCTACGTCCGTTTGATAGTTACTCAAGCAGAGGCCCTGTACGGTTACCGTAGGAACCAGGACAACATTATATATTAATTCTGAATCTTTGAGATATGGGCTACAATAATGTATATAACACTTCTGGTTAAAGTTTTGGAAAAAGGCTGAAAACTGATCCCACATGATATGGTAGACCCTCCCTTAGGTGTGGTCAATTCAAGCTGTACTTTTTAAAATATGTGAATGATGCATCTCGAAGACAAATAAATGTTTCTTTCTGTATATTGATAATTTAGAATATTTAGCCAATTTAGGGCTATTTTGATCATTTTTATTGAAAATATGTGACTAAAATCCCTTACCTTATATTGATTCTTACCTTTGAAATGACCTTGAAGGTTGTAACAGTTCATAGTATCACCGGTAGTAAAGGAATCTAGGGGGGAACAAGTGAAGGGCAGATCTCATCAGGAGAGACTTGACAACTGATACAAAGCCATCAATAATCAGTTTGTTATTTATATCAATAAATGTGATGCATCTGTTGAAAACCAAGTGTTCTAAAATCTTGGAGAAGCAAGGTAATACAGATACAGGGCGATAATTAGAGAATAATTCGGCATTTTCTTTTATATATATAGGCATTACATTGGCAATTTTTAATAACTTTATAGTGGCACCCCCACTTACGGAAACCTGGCTACGCCACTGGAACTGAGTAATGCTATTGATCAGCTTAAAATCCATGGAGAAGGTTTCATTGCCATTTTGGGCAGTCGGTCTGGACTGCTGATCAAATTACAACCAATATCTTTTAAAGTGTGGATTTGTCACACAATGATGCTATTATAAACTATTGGTCACCAGTGAAGAGACAAAATTCAATGTTAGATGTGGAAAAGTGGTGTTATTGGTGTCTCAAATGAGAAACATGTGGGTTCCGACAAGTACATTGTTTTGATGTGACAGGTCACCAGGGAAGGCACAAATATAAAGATATTAACCTTAGATTTTATATTGTCTAATACACAGGTATGATAAGACCTAGCGAACTTTCCCAGACTATAAGTGTCGGTCAACAAATCACTTTTGAAGTGGAAACTGATATTGATGTATCAAGACTTATATGGAGGCACAATGGGGTTATTTTGAATATTCGTAGTCAAAAGACATACATGATTGAAAATGCTACTTTAACTGATGCCGGAGTTTATGAATGTCACCAATATATCAGACGACAGGAAGGAGTTCATGCTATCTCGCAACTCATTGTACGCGGTAAGTACATGTGCAATGGGCATATCTATCAAACCGTAGGTCAACTAGTTCCTAGTTGTAACTTCAAGAACTTGTATCCTCGTACCGTTTAACATTTCTTAGTTCTGGCATGAACTATTTGAAAATTAATAATAAAAAGGCTAAAAAGTATTGCTTTATATACTGACATTTATCACCCAAAAAGCTCAATCGCTGGAAAAAGATATTAAAGTTGTTAATTCGTAAACTCTAATGATAATGTAGAGCACAGAAGAGATGTATGAGTCACATTTCATTCATTTTAATAATGCACAAGACTCTCATGGTGGACTTTGATCATAGAATTTGTTAACATCTTCAATGTTTTGACTCTATTTGGGATGTAGAGTTACTCCTGAGGTTACCTATCCATGGTCCAAGTTTGGTCCAGGTAGGGTCAAGGGTTTTGGAGTTATGTCCGTGACCTTGAAATAACCTGTGATGACCTTGGGTTAACTCTCCTGTCAATTTAGAGCCTTGACCACAAAATAACAAATGGTGACCTCTTACCTTAAATGACCTTGACCGAACACCCTTAGAAAACTCAGAAAGGGCCATTGCTGTTTATGGTCCAAGTTTGGTCCAGATCGAGCCAAGTGTTCTGGAACATTTATTATCCAAAGTTGCTTAAGGAACAGGAACTCAATGTTCTCAAATTCTAAAATTCATGTGGATATAAAATAATTCTCAGGATGTCAACATGAAAAATGGAACCCGCCAAGCTGTAATCGAGATTGTCCTCACTGCTTCAACGGTGGGATTTGCGATGAACGATCAGGACAATGTGTGTGTGCTCCGGGTTTTGGCGGACATTACTGTAAGACAGGTTCGTTTCAATTTTAACCCTAATCCTCCTGAGCTATTTTTGGTTACACGCACCCTGAAAAGAGGAGGCGGGGGTGCAAACCTCCTGGTTTTTCTATACAGATCGTTGAATACCCAATATTTGATACCAGTCTACAGGTACGGATTTTTTCTTTACAATGATATCAACATGAGCACCATTGAACTTTATTTGACGTCATATTAACGTCATATAATTAGCGTGCTCTCACAAATTGAAGCTAATTGATAGATTAAATAAAAGACAAAAATCGATTTTTGCTTTAAAAAATGTGGCTGAATAAGTAAGGAAGTGATGAGTGTTAACTACATAGAAAGTTTGAAGATGATATCTTGTAAAATATTTATGAAATGGAAAAAATAAGAATCATGATATTTTACCGACCCCCTCCAATAATCTTTGACGATATTCTCATACCAAAATGAATGAATGTTAAAAAAAATACATATAAGCATTTGTCGAAATTATTGGCAAAAAGAAGCCGTTTTATAAATATTTTTAAGTTCAGGCGTCTTTGAATAATATGGTCGGAAAAATCACATTAAATTTCGGTTATACACTAAATTTTTAAGTTCAGGCATCTTTGAATATTCATAATTGTTATAAATCATGCTTCAGTTTTTTCATTATCCCTATATACCCAGGTTATTTTTGAAACACAATCCCCTCTTTGAAACGGAACCCTCTCTACGCTGTGGAAGTAGTTACGTCATATTTATGATAATTAGCCCAAAACGCGTGATCTGGTTCCAAACAAATTATCATGTCCCACTGTCATGTTCCACTGATAACACGTATTGTTTTTAACAATATGTGTTTGATGTGTTTCTTTCTTTTTTCTTTTTCGTTTTTGGACAGAAAAGGCCCATATGTTAAATACGTATATGATTTTATAATTCGTTGCTTGTATCTTTGATCAGATTGTTGAAAGTCATCAAGAGTGTTAAAAATATTATATTATACCAGTTAGTTTGATATGAGCCGGTGTAATGAAATACGGCGTCCGTGCGACTGAGTGCCGTAGCTACTATTCAGTTGTGTAGAACGTACCTGCTCATTTGCGATCAATAAATCATTGATTGCGACTTATTCGGTGTAGTTCAATTAGACCCGATGTGTAAGGAATCTTAGTCTCCCTGAAATGGTAGTCTGCCTTCCATGGACCATAACGGAGTAAAGCTTGAACTAATGTTGCGTAAGAGTTGTTAGCCTATAATTTACTGTACAATCCTGACAATAAGAACGGGGGACTTACATTCCTGCTACACCGGACTCCTGATTATGGGAGACTCATTACACCGGTCAATAGTGTTTTAATATTGCCCTCTCAAAAACAAAATCAGTAAATATCATTAGAAATGACGGCCTTTTCCTTCTGACAATATAAAAAAACTGTTTCGCCTCAGTGATCTTCGGATAATGATACAATTTCCCTCAACCTTTGGTCTCGGGAAATAATATGCGGGGCAATTGGTTTTAATTTTGCCCTCATGAGCAGTCATTATGTATTATATTATTACATCCTATTTTTCCGTGTGCTGAAGTCTACGGTCGAAATAAATGGGGACAAGATGGAGGATTACAATGCTCTGGCAGAGATGATCATGGCTACGGATGTCGTGGCAAGTTTTTCTGCCTGCCACATCCATATGGATGCTCCTGTGCAGCAGGATTCAAAGGAATAGACTGCAATCAAGGTAGATTACATCATATCTCACGTTTACAATTCAGATTAATATTTACTCATGTATATATACAGTATGTGCACACTTCCATATTTGTTCCATATTTGGAACGGTTGTACCTATAATAAGGAAACATTTTATCCCAACATGCATTTTTTTATTTTATGATGTAAGGTTTGGATATATTTTTAAAATTTGTTTTATCCCTCGTCTAACGAGGGGGTGGGTTGTTGCAACCCTCCCCCCTAAGATTTTTTCCCTGCAGCATAAAAACGCAAAAACATCCTTTGCGGTCATTCTGATGAACAAATTACGGAGCTATAACTTAAGGTGGGCTTAGAATGGGTACGGTGAGGCCCCAGAAAATTTTAAGTCGCCATTTTGAAAATTATATGCATGTTATTATGCTGAAACTGGCAGGGCATGTTAGAATGATTATTTCCCTTCTTTATTAGCAAAAAAAAACGATGAAAATCCGTTGTTTAGAACTTTTATAGCAAAAATTCGGAATTTGGTGGTCATTTTTGCCAAAAAAACCCGATTTTCCGATTCTAACAAACTTAGATATGCAAATGAAGCATCTGACATCAAACAAATTTTACTTATCATTTTCAGCCACAATCTTCACAAATCAAGCAATATAATCGATAATCAAGTATAATCAATAATTCAAAATATGAATAGCGCCCTCATTTTTGCAAAAATCTGAATTAACAAAAAATACCATTAAACGGGCTTAAATTTGTTAAATTTTCAACCACAATGAATTAAATCTTGACAATTGGTTATTATGCAATACATTTAAATCATTTGTACTAATTTTTCAACTTTCAGTGAAGTAAAATGTTTTGATAAAAAAAAATATTAAAAAATGAATAAATGTTCACTTCAAACAACAGTGTCTGCTCACTGACGCTGTTAATTTTACTTTTTGTTGTTGTTCAGGGGCTTGCTTATCTTCTATACTTTTCGTTTTTAAGTTAGCTAACCGCTTTTGTATGCTTCGAGAATACTTTTCAAGTCAAGAGACTCCTCCTGATCGGACATATTGGCGATTTTTACTGCCAAGAGCAGGGCCAAGTTGCAATAAGTTTGCGCAGGTAAAACACAAGACGGGAGTTTGATGTACCAAAAACGAAACAACGTTTTTGAATGTTTATTTCAGCAATGTATTTGTAATTATAATATGCTATAATGAGCCAAATTTTATTGAAAAATTCCTTCGGAAAAATAGATTTCCAATTTTTGGCGGGAAACTTTTCGGATAAAAAATGAAAATTTGACACGAATTGGATATCTGGCCGGCATTTTAAAACGGAAAGACGGATTTTCATTTTTTTTTGTTTCATATGAATTTATTTGAGGTTAGTCTAACCAGCATAATCACACAGTCTAAAATTGGCCGCTGCGAGTGACCATCAGAATTTGTAAAATTTATAAAATCAAAATATAGGGGCAATAGTAATATTTTCATGTAATGTGGTAGTCTGATAAGATGGAAAATAGCATAATCATATCCCAAAACCTAACAGTAAAATGTCCTCCAAAAGTGACCATTGTTTTTCTTGACATTTACCCTAAATAATGATAGTCATATTAGTTTCCTTCAATTTTCATTGGAAAAAGGAATAGGGCTTTATTTTCCAAGATCACGGGAGGAATAGCTTTTACTACACTACAAAAATTATAATTTTCACAATTTGGAACAAATGGAATATATCAGGTTGGTCATAACCAGCATAATCACAGTCAAAGATTAGCAACTGCAGGTGACCATCAGAATTTGTCATATTTACAATATCGAAGAGGCAGTAATAATAACTCCATTCAATGTGGTAGTCTTATAAGCTGAAAAATAGCATAATCATATCCCTAAACTTGACAATAAAGTGTCCTCCAAAAGTGACCATTGTTTTTCTTCACGAAATAAATAGTTATCATGTTTTGTACCTAGTTATGGATTATGGATATTCATCAATTGAAAGCTAAATATATAATCACCAGGTAACAATTCCCTATATGAATAAGTGGTACGATCCATCAATCATTTTGCCGGTCACTCGTGGAGGCAAATATTATGCTGGTTGCTGGCAGAGGCCACTGAATAACTGAACAGATCAGGGGCGTAACCAAGCTTTGACCGTCCGGGGGGGGGCAAGACTCAAGAGCCTTCCCGATTTTTGTATTTGTT
>JXSR01S064668.1:0-10271 GCA_000969725.1 Ophiothrix spiculata
CTAAAAAGGTCAATGACCTTTAAAGGTCATCAGAGGTCAAATTATTTTTGGGTCTGGGTCTACAAATTATCCTTAGGGTATGTACTAGCTGTATGCAAAGTTTCATGCTTTTATCAAAAAGTGCACAATAGGTCCAGCATAGGGGTCTTAACAGGTGTACTATTACCCTTTTACCGAAGATTCTTGCCGATATTTTGTGATCTTTTAATAAACCTGCCTAAAACTGTCTACCATTTGATATAAACATGGATTGATTAAATTTTTTGTTTTGAAAATTAATATTTCTATGAGTAAGAAAACCAATCTTGCGCGCAGAAGATCACATGCATACTTTTTATTTTTTCATTTTTTAGACGTGATATCTATAAAAAACATTTCTACCAGGAGACTTTGATTTAGAGTGCATTTGGTATTGAACCTGAAAGCAGGAAACAATTTTACGACGATGATGATGATGATGATGATGATCAATTAAACAACTAATTTTTCAAATGTTAAAGTTAATAATCATGTTGATTCATTATTCACCATTCCTATACACATATTTAACTTTTAATTTTCTATATGTTACGGATTGAGGGATTTAAATGTATAATGTCGTTTAGATTAAGATATTATAATGTTTGTCTTTATCTCTTTTTTTCCTTTAAGGGCCTTCTGGCAAACCAAGTAATGTTCAAGTTGTAGATACGAAACCCAATGATTTGAAGTTTACTTGGAAAGACGTACCATGTGGAAAAAGAGGAGGAGATTTAACCTATGAGTATGAACTAAGTGGAGATGTCTCTAAAACTGGAATTGTGCCAGGCTCCAGTGTAACAATAAATGAGTTAACTGCTTGCAGTACATATGTTTTCAAAGTAAGAGCAAAAAATGCTAAAGGAAAATCCGATTTTACAGCACCAAAATCTGCCGATACTGCTGATGAAGGTTTGTCTTTTATTCTTTTTGATATAAATTTCGTGATAATGCGTGTCAAATTATAATACCGGACGCCTGTTTTTAAGTCAGAAAAAAATCTTCAAAACAAAGTACCCTTGACACCTTTTTACCTTATTTCATCCTATTTTATGCCATGGTATTGAGATTCATCATACTATCAGATTCACACAGTTGTTCGCGTCTGGTGTATATTATATTACATAAGATATATTCCACGTGTGTGGTAAGTCGTAGGTCATCACAAGCCAGGAAAAGTAAAATACATAAACAAAATAAATATCAACCACCAAAAACTGAAAATGTGTTTTCGTAAGGCTTGTATGAGAGAGTTGCTCTATAAAGAGAAAACAAGATAACTTCTTCATGTCATAAATGTAGATGATATTTGTTTCTGTATATTCAACTTTAAGTGCTAGCCGTCTGTAAATATGATTATTATTACAACAAAGATACAGATGATTGATCGGTATAGCTATAATGAGCTTTAAATCATATCAATATGCAGCGGTGGAAAACCCCACATGATAGCCAACAACCCTAGGTTATCTTCCACTTAGACTCTATACGTAGAACATACTGCATTATACTACTATTAAACATGCCTAGGCTTAAAATATATCAACTGACTATGGTTACCCTGGGTTGTCAAATGAACTTCATTAGCAACTTCAAGTTGCTAATTACGGAAGTTAAGATCACCAGGGTGAACAGCAGCACCCGTTTGATATATGTGAATTTGGAGACAGATAATACGACACTAGCTGAGTGTGATTTGTTGTCAGTGTCATCATTTCCATGTCCAGGCCTGTCTATGCCTTTGTTTGGCTGGTAGGCTTATTGTTGCAAAGAACTTAGTTCAGAAAAGTGATTCATCTAATATGATATTGACTCTGGGAAATCAGAAATCCTAACAACCATGGTTACCCTAGGTTGGCAATTATGTGAATGAAGATCACCTAGGGTGAACACAGTATAATCTGCTATAAAATATAACCCATTATGCTGTTTCACTAATAACTTCAAGTTGTTTTAAAATTCAACTGACTATGATTAACCTGGGTTGACTAATCAGGTTGTCAATTTTGCAAGTAAAATCACACAGGGTGAACATTGTACATCCTGCTGTAAAACAACTGAGTACATTATGATTACCTGCTCTGCACTACTAGTAATAGTATGTTCTACGTATAGGAACCTAAGTGGAAGACAACCCAGGGGTAGGCGACCCGGGGTTGCGCAACCATGGGTTAACTATCATGTGAGTATTTCCATCGGTGCATATAAATATCAGTGTTTATATTTCAATTGAAACTTTGTCCTGAATATACATGATTAAATAATTTTCCCCATGTTTCATTGTATATCTAATTGTGGTAAAAAATAACATATCTAAACATTTTACTCAGAATTTGGTTGTGTAGCATAATTGTAAGTTGACATTTTTTTTCCAGTACCCGGAGAGGTGACAGGATTAAACATCATTACAGACGCCTTAAATCCAGACAGCCTTCATCTCTCCTGGAGTCCACCATACCCTCCATGTGCGGAGACGTTTTCTGTGTACTACCAACTTATTGATCTTGATAAATGTGGCACGATAGGTGGAGTCAAGACCTTATTCGATACCACATCAGATACATCAATAACTGTCGACGGCTTACATCCGTATTCTACGTATGATATATACGTTTCTTCTAGCAACTCTGAAGGAAACGGCAATGAAATTAAACAGACTGATTCAACTGAAGTCAGTGGTAATGATATTACAAATGATAGTTTGTTCTTTTATTTGTAGATTTAGAAAAAGAAAAAGAAGAAGAAGAAGAAGAAACAGTTAAAATGTTTAAAAAAAGTTACACTAGTTCTTGATATTCTAAACAAAAGAAATGAAGAGTTTGCAATCACAATTGGTGGATTTTAACGGGTTTTGAACTGTCAAGGTTTCGTCAGGAGTAGTTCTGACTTCTTCAGGACAAATATTATTATAAAGACATGTGGGCCGTCACTCCCCACTGATGACTCTCATGAGCCATTCACTGAAGGCTACCCCTTGCCAACAGTGTTAAAAGCAGATCACCTCTTTGAAATTGTGGTGGCTCTGAAAAGAGCCTTTCTGAAGGCTGCCCCTTGCCAACAGATTCACACAAAAGTAAGTTGCCCCTAACCTCTAATGTGTTGTTCTTATGAGATATTCGTGGCTCTAAAAAGAGTCTTTCTGAAGGCTGCCTCTTGCCAACAGTTATTTGCAAAAAGTAGGTTGCCCCTATAGGCCTACCTCTAATGTGTTTTCAAATGATAGGTTGCCCCTTGCCAGTTTGCAATCAGACATTTATGTTTTCAAATATTAACTTTAGAATCGTCAAGCGCATTAAGTAAGTCTCGTTTGTGCGGTTAAAAAACCCACTATATAATATTATGTCGCTTAAGATATTATGTTGTGTTTGTCTTTTGTCCTTTAAGCGCCTTCTGCCAAACCAAGTAATGTCCAAGTAACAGATACTCAGCTAAATTCTTTGACGTTTTCTTGGCAAGAAGTGCCATGTGGAAACAGAGGAGGGGATTTAACCTATGAGTATGAACTAAATGGAGATGTCTCAAAATCCGGAAGTGTGCCAGGCTCCAGTGTAACAATAAATGGGTTAACTGCTTGCAGTACATATCATTTTAAAGTAAGAGCAAGCAATTCTAAAGGGAAATCCGATTATACACCACAAAAAGCTGCCAATACTGGTGATGAAGGTTTGTATTATTTTCTTTTTTGATATATATAAATGTAGCATGAGTCAATAAATTATAACACTGGACGTAATATAGAAAGAATAAAGATTCTAGTCAGGCTCCTGAACAAAGTAGAATAATTTTTGGTAAAAATGTTCAATTTTGTACTGTCTTGAAATTTACTTGTTTCTAATTCAAAGAAAACTCTGCGAAATAAAACAACCTTTATACCATATTTAGCCTATATTTTATACCATGGTTTGGGATTCCAAAAAGTTGTTCGGGTCTGGTCTAAAGGCATTGTGATAGGGTTGGTTATTTGAGATATTTTTTTAATCAAAATTTTAAATTTTAAAATGTATTCAAATAACATTTTTTAACCTCATATTATTATCGAAAAAAAGGTGGGGGTGTGCTCAAAACATTATTGCTTGATATTGCTGGAATTATTTCCCATGAATCATATTCTAAGTGTGTTCTAGGTCGTCACGACTAAGGAGAAGGAAATATGTAAATAAATAAATATCAATGTCGAAAAAAACACCCAGAAATTAAACACCAGTTGTCTTAAGGCTTGTCTGAGAGAGTTGCTCTGAAAAGAGAAAACTAGATAACTTCTTTGTGTCATTTTTTGTAGATGATGCACATGTTTTTCTGTATATTCAACTTTTATTGCTAGAGTATGATTAAACAAATATACAGATAATTAGTCGGTATATATATAATGAGTTCAAATATATACAAATCGGAACTTGTATTTCAATTAAAACTTTGTGTAGGTGTTTCTTGATTTGCACATGCTTCATAACTATATAATTTGGTAGCACATAATAACATAAATCCATTTCACCCATAATATTATCATTAATTTGAATGTGTAGAATAATCGTAAGTTAACATTACCGCATAAAAATGTCGATATTGGATTTGTTTTTCCCCAGTACCCGGAGAGGTGACAGGATTAAACATCATTACAGACGCCTTAAATCCAGACAGCCTTCATCTCTCCTGGAGTCCACCATACCCTCCATGTGCGGAGACGTTTTCTGTGTACTACCAACTTATTGATCTTGATAAATGTGGCACGATAGGTGGAGTCAAGACCTTATTCGATACCACATCAGATACATCAATAACTGTCGACGGCTTACATCCGTATTCTACGTATGATATATACGTTTCTTCTAGCAACTCTGGAGGAAACAGCGATGAAGTGACAGCGACTGATTCAACTGAAATCAGTGGTAATGATATTACAAATAATAGTTTGTTCTTTAATTTTTAGATTAAGAAAAAGAAGAAGAGGAAGAAGAAGAAGGTGAAGAAGAAGAAGAAGAAACAGTTAAAATGTTTAAAAAAAGTTACACTAGTTCTTGATATTCTAAACAAAAGAAATGAAGAGTTTGCAATCAGACATTTTATTTTCAAATATTAACTTTAGAATCGTCAAGCGTATTAAGTAAGTCTCGTTTGCGCATTTAAAAACCCACTATATAGTGTAGCTTAAGATATTATGTTGCGTTGTCTTTTGTTCTTTAAGCGCCTTCTGCCAAACCAAGTAATGTCCAAGTAACAGATACTCAGCCACATTCGTTGACGTTTTCTTGGCAAGAAGTGCCCTGTGGAAACAGAGGAGGAGATTTAACCTATGAGTATGAACTAAATGGAGATGTCTCAAAATCCGGAAGTGTGCCAGGCTCCAGTGTAACAATAAGCGGGTTAACTGCTTGCAGTACATACCATTTCAAAGTTAGAGCAAGTAATTCTAAAGGAGAATCTGATTATACACCACAAAAAGCTGCCTGGTGATGAAGGTTTGTATTATTTTTTTGTGTGATATTATAAATTGTGAAATAGCATGAGTCAAAAAATTATAACACCGGACGTAATGTCGATAACGAAAGAATAAAGATTCTAGTCTCCTGCACAAAGTAGAATAATTTTTGGTAAAAATGTTCAATTTTGTTTTTGTCTTGAAATTAACTTGTTTCTAATTCAAAGAAAATTCTTCGAAAAAACACAACCTTTATACCATATTTAGCCTATATTTTATGCCATGGTTTGGAATAGTTAGGATTCGCATAGTTGTTCGAATCTAGTCTAAATATACGTACCAAGTAACAAATGAATGATTGCAAAACCTGTTTATGTTAGACAATTCAGTTTATTTCAATTGATTTGGAAAGAACTAATGAGTAGCTTCCCAAAACCGTTTGAATTTTTAAAATCGGTAAATCCGTTCCAGAGAATTTTTGTGACTAAAAATGATAAAGTTTTAGGCACGGTGCTTGAACATGATAAATGTACATCCAATCGTGCAGGGGCGTCGGAAGGAAAATAAAAGTGGTGCGGCCTGTGGCCCTTTAGTAATCAAAAATAAGGAAACAACTATAAGCCCCAGAAGACAATAGCAGCGCTATGTTGTGATTATTAATGCTGGGACTATAATAAAACGCATCAAACTAAATTAAATTAATCTATTTATTCTTTTTCTGGCTGAAAAGTGCAATACCAAAGCTCACATGCCCATACGGTTCAGACGCCCCTGCAATCGTGCATGCACTATTTATATCTACGATCAAGATGTCTAATCCATTATATATACTTGTACACAAACACCAGGAGTTTTCAATTTTTCAATCGTCTGTGACTTTATAATAATATTCTAGTCTTTTATATGCCTTGAATTGAAAAGGGGTACTATACTAAGGCAAAATAAGTTTTAAAAAGGGAGGTTGACAAAGATAAAACTTGAAAAATTGGGTCCTTTCGACCATGATAGTAGTATACTAGACTGACGGGGACAAAATCCTTGACCCTTAATTAAAAGGTCAGGGTCACCGGAAATAACATAGAGTCGATGTTGATACAACAAATTCAAAAAAATCGGCGGGGAAAGCGGGAGTGATTCAACAGGGCTTACCTGAATTTTCAAACCCTTGTAACGCGGCGCTCAAACTCGGGGCGATCGGCGATTGAAATTCAAGCTTTTGTTCGGCGTGGTCAAAATTTTCGAAACGCGCTGTACGCGAAAAAAAATTTCAGCTCTAGAGAAACATTTTGGAATTTAAAATCGCCGTAACTCGAGTTCTACGGGGGCCATCGAGTCCAAATTTAGCGAGCGGGCTGAGCGCGCCGAGTCGCGTCCTACGTTGGGGTGAAAAGGTCAAAGGTCGACGTACTTTTCCCCGTACGGAAAATGGCGATTTTAGTTTCCACTGCCTTTGCGGGGACTCGAACCATGGCTTAAGGCAGGGGTTAGTCATGCATTACGAAGCGAGTGATATACCGCTGAGCTATCTAGGTAGCGTTGAGATTGTGAACTAAAATCTAACACATAAACACTAGAATGCTGTATTTTTCTTTTGTTTACATAAAAATTGCAAATTTTGCCTCATTAGATTGCTCAATTTGTAAGTAAATTATGCGAATTCGTATATCAGACAAAATGTAGATAATGTAGATACTTAAAACAGGCAATTCACAGCTCAAACAGGGCAAACTCAGAGTCGTAATTCACGTCCGGATTTTCGGGCAAAACAACCCGAGTTTGTTACATTATCATTCAAAATCAACTCAGCATATTTATAAAATATTGTTTGTAATTCAATAAGAAGTATCAAGCCTACAATCTGTCAAAATTTGAAATCAGTCCAATTGTTCAAACATCATGAAATTATGAGGTTTCGGCAAAAAAGGGTCAACTTTTTCGAAGTAGTCTTTCGGCGTCATTTTGACCTTGATAATGGACGTAAAATCGCTAGTAAAGTTATATGTATAAACTAGAGACTCTATTCAATATGTACGCCAAAAATTGTGATATTCTGATAGGTGTAAGTAGGTAAAATTTGCAGTAAACATGACATTCAGCCGAGCGAGACGTTTTTAGGGCCTGTAGCCTTAAAGAATATTATTAAAGTAAATAATAAAAGACACTTTCACACTAAGTTGAATTGCAATCGAAGATATTCTTGAGGTGTAAATTCCATATCAAAATCTTCGAATCGATCCAGTTTCTCAACCCTTTGGTCAATTTTGATGCAACAACAACAAAAATCGTGAAAATACTTTACTAGTATTTAACATATAATAAGGGGTCAATTTGCGACTCAAACAACGAGAAAGACCCAAGTTTGACCAATATGTGAAAAGACATGATGTTACATTTTCATCAATTTATCAAGATTGGGACGTCGGATGACTTTCATATTTAAGGGTCAGTGTAAGAAGATATGCACATTGAACATTTCTAAAGCAGAACAAATACTACTATACTAGGTATAAATGGAGAAATCACAAAAATCGTGGACTTGACCGTTTTCGGTAATGTTACCATTCCTAGATTACATGAATGTGTAAAACAAGATATTTATTATTCATTTCACTGAAAATGAGAAGTATCCTGCGTGTATAACACCGTCAAATTTATACCTGAAAAGTAGGGTGTTCTGTTGTAAGTTCTGTAATTTACACAGCTCAAGATGCAACAACACCTGCGGGTTTGTGTATACAGACCATGTTTAAAATTCCACATTTTTATCATTTTTCTGGATTTGAATGGTGAAAATATCTATGTTTAAGGAAAACTGAGGTACTATTTTCAATTTTTCATCACCGGTAAAATCAGGCAGAGTGTAATATCACTATGGCCTATAGAAAAGAAAATAACACACTTTTCAATGACCTGCTGGTTGACTGTGTCAATACATTTGACCAGTGGTAGCATTATAGGTACATGTATGATTAATGTTTGGAACCAGATCGTATTTTTTGAGCTAATTATGCAATAAATGATTTGAACATTGTTGCAGCTTTGCAAATTAATCCAATTATGACATCACGTTTAACAGGGAATAAATACATGATCACTGACAAATCAGCATACCCTTCTCATTGGATCAAATTGGTCGTTGTGATCTTGATTGACACATTATCAATTTCATGTTAGATTTCATTACCCTGCCAAAGGCTTTGGCAGGGTTCTGTATCTCACGTGTTTCTTTCTTTCTTCTTTCTTACAAGACGGCAACATTCCGTCTTGTTCTACTTTACAGAAATTCTTTCTTCTTCTTCTTCTTCTTCTTTCTGTCAATCATGTTTTATGATGTAATTTTGTTGTGACTCAACGGATTTGCACTAAACTTGGTCCAAGGTACCAATGGACCAGCCCTATCATATGAATTGAAAAGGGTCCAAGGTCATTCAAGGTCAACTGAGGGCAAAAAGAAGAGTTTCACTAAAAATCTTTCAACTCCTCAAGGTTACAAGGTATTGTCATCAAACTTTGGTACATGAATCGTCTTGACATCCTCTACAACAGTTAATATGGGGTGCCAAAAATGTCTGTGATCGAATGGGGGCACCAAGGTCAGATTAAATTTTTGACAGAATTTTCAACTACCATTTGTCATTTCTAGGTCAAATGCCAAAAATGTTCAAAAAGTTGACCCGATGTCATTCGTGGTCATTTCAAGGTCACTGCCATAACTCTGGATCCCTTGATCCTACAAGGACAAAAATTGGGCAGTGGATAGCCCTCGACCCCAGTTCAATGTCAGTCAAGGTCAAAATGTTATTTCAAGGTCAAGTACCAAAATGATCAAAAAGTCAACCTAAGGTCATCCGTGGTCATGTCAAGGTCATTGTCATATCTCGTTACCCCTTGATCTTACAAGGACCAAACTTAAGCAATGGATAGCCCTTGGCCAAAAGTGAATGTCAGTCAAGGACAAAATGTTATTTCACGGTCAAATACCAAAGTAAACTTATTACCAAGTAAGACCTATTTGTAATTCAATTATCAATATAAGCCTCATTTTTCATTTTTTCAGTTCCCTAACCTTTTTTGAAATTTATTTATCATGACTCACTTTTCAAACAAAATTTAGGAATTTTTGGTACTAGAACACAATAATAGCCCCAAAAATTAGTTCTCAAAGGTAACTTTAGCTCATCAGAGAGACCCTACCCTTTCATAGGCAATCTTCCCTAGACTAGGGTACACACACACTGCACAGCTGCACACCCCTGTACCAAAACCAAAGTTGGATGCCCCCAATGATATAACTGATCATCTGATAAATTATCATAACTGTTAATGATATTGAGAGTAAATAAACACGAAAAACTGATGAATAAACTGGAAAAAAGATATTATACAAACAAGGGTTAATACTTCTTTTGCTTCCATAAAAAATTAGCCAGATTGGGAACAGCTCAAACATAGATAAATAGCTTTAATTTGACTCATTTTGTAAGACCAGAATACTTTGGTAAGACTACCTACACACATATGAATTGGTAAAAAAGAAACACATCTTTAAATAAGTATCAAATTTACTACTATTTATACCTGGAAAGAAAATTGTTTTGATTTGGGGATTTGATAAATCCAAACAATTTCTTTGACTTTACCTGGAATTAATTCAGACATAAACATTTATTAATCCATTAATAGATACTTCATTTACCTATTACTTGGCAGGAGAACGTTGATTTTTCACACCGCTGACACACACACACGTTGACGCATAGCTCATAATCAAGCAGGCATGACTTTAAGTGGGCTTGATAGTTTTGTTTTGATACTGAAATAAAGTGTTTCTAGATAC
>JXSR01S064668.1:29250-40940 GCA_000969725.1 Ophiothrix spiculata
AGGTCAAATTTTCAACTTTGTCCGATTTCAACGTTTGAGGTGTCAAATTGTTCGTCTTGGACCAACGATCAAAAGTGTCCATGGTGACCTCATTGTCCGACCTTCTCCTGGGAGTCAAAGGTCATATGATACGGTCAAAGATGTTAAAATGACTTGGGGTCAAAGGTCAAAAGAAAGGTCAATGGAAAGGTCAAATTACCAGCTTTGTCCGATTTCAAAGGTTAGGTGTCAAATGGTTCGTCTTGGACCAGCGATCAAAAGTGTCAATGATGACCCCGTTGTCCGACCTTGTCCTTGGGCATCAAAGGTCATATGTTACGGTCAAAGATGTTAAAATGACCAAGGCCAAAATCACCTTACGGGTTCTTAAATGAAAAATAAATACACTGAAATATATTTTATAATCTGAAAACTTTCTTAAAACTTTAATATTTGTTTTAACTTACAAATTTGCTTGTTGTCTTAAAATACCACGTTTAAATAACTTACAGATACCGCTTCAAGCACCGCGCGATCCTAGGATATTATATTCCACGCTATAGTCCCAGATTGTTCATTAATGTCCACGGCATCAAAATATTGAGTAAACTTGCAGTCGTATTCTTGCAATTCACAAGTCCCGGAATCCAGCTGGCAAAAGGTAAATCCAAAACTTTCCTTGCGAAATCAAATGACAATTTCCACACAATAGTCCAGCAATAACAACGAAGCTCCCATAATCCACTCGGAAATTAAATATTAAAATAACAGTTTGTCTTTAATTCTCCATCCGTTGTACCGTACTCCAACTATCGTTATCTCCAATCTCCATCCAAAGTTTAATTAGCAAATTCAACTCCACTGTGAAACTCCGTCCACCAAAATCAGTTCCTCCAGCTACTCCAACAAATTCAATTCCACTTCCAAAGTTTCAGCTATCGATCTAACCCCGATCAAGTAAATTCAACTTCTGCTCCAAGTTACTTTTCTTGGGCTCATTAATTATTACATTTGCATAAAAATTCCCCCACGATGTCATTAATATATCATAGTAAATTGTACAGTTTTCAATGTGAGGGATTTTCCCAGCATAATTATATATTTAAGTCAACAAATCTATTTCTGTAAACTATGGGGATATTCCCAATCTCAGTTAGATCTGATTGGTTACTTTAATTTATGCAAACTTGATAGGTTCATGCAATCATGCCTATTTTGAGAATTGGAAATCACCATAAAATTGCAAAATAAGAAAAAGGCCCTTTCCGTGGCAATCAAAGATCTCAATAATTAAGTTTCACTAATTAGATAATTAATTAATCAACAAAAACAAATAATTCAGTTTCACATAACACCCTCATTTTTACAAGATATGTGATAATCCCCGTTTAAAGGATTTACTTGTTTCAATTTTTACAAGTATTCAACTACCCAACTCTTGACAAAGCATCAGCCACCACATTGTCTTTACCCTTTATATGTCTGATGTCCAGATTATATTCCTGTAAGGTCAAGCTTCACCTAACTAAACGTTGATTTTTATTTTTCATCCGGTGGATGAAGGTGAGGGGATTATGGTAAAGAAAAGTACTGGATGGACTGTGGTACTCAAATATACCTCGAAATGTCCCAAAGCCAAAATCAACGCTAGGTACTCCTCAATTGTGGAGTAGTTTCTCTGGTGCTTATCAAATTTCTTGGAGTAATATGAAATTGGATGATCAATTCCATCATCGCCTACTTGCATAAGAACTGCACCACACCCTACATCACCAGCATCCACAGCTAGTTTGAACTGCTTCTGAAAATCAGGTGCAATTAACACTGGTTCACTGATCAGTATGGCTTTTATTTTGTTAAAACCATTCTCACAATTTCCTGACCAAATGTATTTGACATTTTGGCTAACAAACTTGTCAACGGACAAGCAATATCTGAAAAGGTAGGAAAAAACGTTCTATAATATCCAGCCATGCCTAAGAATCTCTGACGTTCTTTTCTAGATTTTGGTGTGGGGAACTTCTCAATTGCTTCAACCTTAGCTTTAATGGGCTTCACTTGACCTTGACCAACAATATGGCCTAAATATACAACATTTGCATGACAAAATTCACTTTTGATCAAATTCACAGTTAATTTTGCTTTAGGCAAATTGTCAAACAAGTGACGGAGTTGCCCAATGTGCTGATCCCAAGACTGACTATACACTATCAAATCATCGACATAGGCCTCACAGCCCTCAATATCAGCTACAACATGATTAACCATTCGCTGAAATGTAGCTGGCGCGTTCTTCATACCAAACGGCATTACGCAATACTGGTAAAGCGCATCGGGAGTACAAAATGCTGATATCTCTTTGGCACGATCTGTTAATGGGACTTGCCATAACCTTTCAATAGATCAAATTTGCTAACAAATTTTGAATTGCCAATCTTATCAATACAATCATCAATTCGAGGAATCGGATAAGAGTCAGTCTTGGTACATTGATTAACTCTACGAAAATCTGTCACGAAACGATAGGAACCATCAGGTTTTGGAACCAAAATACATGGGGAACTCCATTCACTTCTACTTGGTTCAATAATGTTATTTTGTAACATATAATCAATTTCTTTATCCTGATGTACTCTTTTTACTGGATTTATTCTGTATGGGTGCCGTTTAATAGGTTTGACTTCACCCACATCAACATCATGGAAAGACGCATTAGTTACACTAGGAACATCAGGAAAAATTTCCTCCTTGTCATGAGTTATCTCTGAACAATTTGAATCTGAAAGATGGCCTAATGTGTCACTTAAATTGTTGAGAACATCCGAATTCTGTAATTTGATTGGATAATCTGGGTGTTTATCATTTCTGTTGTCATAATTATGTTCCTCAGTATCATCATTGTTAGACTCATTCAAATTAACCGAGCACACTGGTTTGGCATTATCATTCTATATATGCTTTCTATCAACATATTCCTTTAACATGTTAACATGACACAATTGTCTACTCTTGCGCCTATCAGGCGTCATGACTACATAATTCACTTCACCCTGTCTAGACTCAACTGTATATGGACCATGGTATCTTGCTTGGAGAGGATGTCCAGGAATCGGAAATAAAACTAAGACTTTATCACCTGGTTCAAACACCCTTGCTTTGGCATCTTTATCATACCATCTCTTCATTTTAGTTTGAGCCTCTTTCAAATTTTGCCTGGCAATTTCATGTGCCCTATTCAATCTCTCTTTGAACTTGGAAACACAATCCAAAAGATTCATGTCAATGTTTTCATTCAACCATTTCTCTTTGAGGAGTTTCAAGGGATCTCGAACAGTACGCCCAAATACAAATTCAAAAGGACTAAAGCCTAATGATTCCTGGACTGCCTCTCTAGCAGCAAACAATAACAGATGAATACCTTCGTCCCAATCATTCTCATATTCATGACAATACACCTTTTAATCATGTTTGATGAAATCTCTCTAAAGCTCCCTGGGACTCTGGGTGGTATACACTAGATGCGTATTCTTCTATCCCTAATTCATACATAACTTGTTGAAACAAACCTGACATGAAATTAGACCCTTGGTCAGACTGAATTGACTTTGGAAGTCCAACTAGTGTAAAGAATTTAGTCAAAGCTTTCACAATGGTAGGAGCCTTAATGTTTCTTAAGGGTATGGCTTCTGGAAACCTTGTAGAGGCACACATGATAGTCGACAGATATTGGTTACCCGACTTAGTCTTGGGAAGTGGACCTACACAATCTACAATGACCCTACTAAATGGCTCATCAAATGCCGGAATGGGCTTCAAGGGTGCCTGAGGGATCTTCTGATTAGGCTTGCCTACAACCTGACATGCATGAAAAGATCTACAATACTCAGAGACATCCTTCCTAAGTGTAGGCCACCAAAATTTATTCAAAATCCTATCTTGGGTTTTCTTTACAACAAGTTGACCAGTCATGGGATGTCATGACCAAGACTAATAACTTCCCTATGATAAACCTTGGGAACAACTATCTGATGAACAACTTGCCACTCTTCACTAGCTGGAGCATCAACAGGCCTCCACTTTCTCATCAACACACCAATGTGTTTATAAAAACAAACAGGCACATCTTTAGATTCATCTAAGTTCAATGACCTATTCAAAATATCCTTAAGATCTGAGTCATTCTCCTGCTCAATAACTAACTTGCTACGACTCACTGAATCAGAATCTCCACTTAGTACCTGTTCAGATTCTTGACTAGACTTGACCCTAGGACTAGACCCTGACAAACTATCATCATCTAACATAGTCATAAAGCTACCTTCTAAGTCAAAGTTTGGGACTACATCTTTACTCTTACACTCATTATCAACCTCAACCATAGCCTGCCTAGTCATAAACCTAGTAACTGCACACGCAGGATACACTACACTACTGTCATCACTATCAATTTCAGTGCAAGGCTTAGGGGACACAATAGGATCAGGAAGCACCTTACCACCTGCCAAATCATTCCCTAACAACATTGAAACACATCTTACTGGGAGTTCAGGCCTCACACCAACTATAACTGAACCAGATACCAAATCAGACTTCATATTAATCCTATGAAGGGGTACACTGATTATATCCATGCCTTTGTCCTGTATCAAAACACTATTTCCTGTCGCACTATTCTCACTAAATGGCAAAACACTTTCCAAAATCATTGATTGTGCACAGCAAATATCCCTCATAATTTTAATAGGCCTACTTTATACAATATTGTCATCCAGGGATACACAACCCTCCAATTCAAATGGCTCAAAGTCTTCCCTACCTTGCTCAGACTCTACAACCTGCTCCTTTCAACTATCCTGGGAACTAACACCAGCATGGGAACCAGCATTGGCCTCATAGATACAGCACAACCTGTCGGGACTGACTCCTGTTTTCCAGACCCTGGCCTACCATTCAACTTCCAGCAATTTGACTGCATGTGACCTGGGCTTTTACAATAATGGCAAATAATAGGCCTCCTGAAATTATCACTAGATCCTTGTCTTGGTCTGTTAGGCCCACTAGTACCAGTATTTTTACTTCCCTGACTTAAGGGCTGTTAACGGGATTTGTTCTAACTAGAGGGATGTGACTCTGAGGGACTTACTCTACTCTGTGGTGGTCTATAAGGTCTACTCACAGAATGTCTCTGTCCTTGAATAAATCTGGAGGACCCACCAGAATTGAAACTCAGTTTGTGAGTGAGAGCATAATCATCGGCTACCGTAGCGGCATCATGTAAAGTGCAAATGTCACGTTCATCTAAATGAGTTTTGATATCAGAATGAACACACTGTTTAAACTGCTCAATTAGAATAACTTGTTCCAACTTCCCAAAATCCTCATTAACATTCTTGGAACTCATCCACCTATCAAACAACTGCTTCTGTGTTCTAGCAAATTCTACATGCGTTTGATCAGACTGTTTCTTAGCATTACGGAACTTTTGTCTGTAAGCCTCTGACACTAACTCATAGGCCTTCAATATAGATTCTTTCACAACATCATAATTATTACTTTGATCTAGAGAGAGGGGTGAATAAATCTCTCTGGCCTTACCAACAAACACTGTTTGGAGCAACATGGTCCAATACTCTTTAGGCCACTTAAGACTGTCAGCGATTTTTTCAAAATATAAGAAATATTTATCTACATCATGTTCTTGGAATTTTGGTACCAATCTTATGTATTTGGTAGCATCAAATTTATGTGGGATGGAGCCTGATGAGCCTTTATCTAGTTTTTCTTTTTCCAAATTCATTTTTGCTTTTATTTCTTTCAGTTTAATTTCCCTATCAATTTCCATTTTCTCCTTTTCCAAATCTAGCCTATCATGTCTTTCTTTTCCTTCCATTTCTAATTTATCCAATCTTGCCTGTTCTTGACTTCTTAACTTTTCCATCTCAATTTCTTTCTGGATTTACAACTGTTACATTTTTATGGCATTATCTGAATTATCATCAATTTCAATCTTGTTATCCAAATAAAATCCATCAAACAAATCATCAGCAACCAATCTATCAATCAACAAATTCTTAATGACTTGCTTACGCATAGCATGCTTAACATCAATCTCAAAATATCTAGCTAATGACATTAATTCAGGTTTTCTAAGGCCATCAAATTTCTCCCACGTAATATCAGAAATAAACTCTTTGGCATTAAACGCCATGATTTACACTACTGTAACTTACAACTTCAATAATGAACAATAAAATCAGCAAAATGTCAATGTAAAATGCACACTCAAAATTTACGGTGAATTTTACCAAACTTTCTCAGTGGGTTCCCCGGACGAGCCACCACTTTGTTACGGTCAAAGATGTTAAAATGACCAAGGCCAAAATCACCTTACGGGTTCTTAAAAGAAAAAAAAAATACACTGAAATATATTTTATAATCTGAAAACTTTCTTAAAACTTTAATATTTGTTTTTGTTTTGACTCACAAATTTGCTTGTTGTCTTAAAATACCACTTTTAAATAACTTACAGATACCGCTTCAAGAACCGCGCGAACCAGGGTATTATATTCCACGCTATAGTCCAAGATTGTTCATTGATGTCCACGGCATCAAAATCTTGAGTAAACTTGCAGTCGTATCCTTGCAATTCACAAGTCCCGGAATCCAGCTGGCAAAAGATAAATCCAAAACTTTCCGAAATCAAATGGCGATTTCCACACAATAGTCCAGCAATAACAGTGAAGCTCCACTTGGCTTAAAAGCTGAATCCAACGCACATAATCCACTCGGAAATTAAATGTTAAAATAACAGTTTGTCTTTAATTCTCCATCCGTTGTACCGTACTCCAACTATCGTTATCTCCAGTCTCCATCCAAAGTTTAATTAGCAAACTCAACTCCACTGTGAAACTCCGTCCACCAAAATCAGCTCCTACAGCTACTCCAACAAATTCAATTCCACTTCCAAAGTTTCAGCTATCGATCTAACCCCGATCAAGTAAATTCAACTTCTGCTCCAAGTTACTTTTCTTGGGCTCATTAATTATTACATTTGCATAAAAATTCCCCTACGATGTCATTAATATATTTAACATAGTAAATTGTACAGTTTTCAATGTGAGGGATTTTCCCTGCATAATTATATATTTAAGTCAACAAATCTATTTCTGTAAACTATGGGGAAATTCCCAATCTCATTTAGATCTGATTGGTTACTTTAATTTATGCAAATTTGATAGGTTCATGCAATCATGCCTATTTTGAGAATTGGAAATCATCATAAAATTGCAAAATAAGATTTACTCAGAGAAAGTCCCTTCCGTGGCAATCAAAGATCTCAATAATTAAGTTTCACTAATTAGATAATTAATTAATCAACAAAAACAAATAATTCAGTTTCACATAACACATAAAAAAGGTCAAATTTTCAACTTTGTCCAATTTCAAAGTTTAAGATGTCAAATTATTTGTCTTGGACCAGCGATCAAAAATGTCAATGGTGGCCCTGTTGTCCGATTTTTCATTAGGGGTCAAAGGTCAAAAGAAAGTTCAAATTTTTAACTTTGTCTGTTTTCAACAATTGAGGTGTCAAATTGTTCGTCCTGGACCAGCACTCAAAAGTCTCAACGGTGACCCCGTCGTCTTACCTCTTCTTTGTCCAATTTCAAGGTTTTAGTTAACACATTTTACATAATTATCCTGGCATAAATAGATTGCACAAGAAATTACTGGACACACATAGGTGACCTCTGACCAGAAAGTCAAAGTTCATAGGTCAAACTTTTAAATTGCTCAAATTGAGCTTGACATTTGATATGGATGTACTTCAACACATCCTTGTCAACATAAACACATTGTAAAAACCATTAAAGGTAATTAAAAGGGCTTCAAATGTTAAATTGTCTAAAATCATTAAAAATCAATATTCCAAGTACAAGGTGACATATTTATTCCTCACAAGAAATAAGCAATTGGCAGGGTCTATGTCTCTCTAGAGACAGTAAAGTTCTAGTTCAGATAATATCTCTGTGAGTTGTGCATCCTGGTTATGATATAACTGGCGAATTGACCCCAACAGATGGCAGTACGGCGTTCAAAAGAAAAAAATCATGAAATAGCTACGGACTGCAATGTCGCTTTAACATTGTAAAAGCTGCTATGCTGCATAATTTAATAAAATATTTATGAATGATTCTCTTATCTTCAAACATTGATACCTCCCCTACATATGAGTCGCGCATTTATCGTTCTTCTGAGTATAAAAGTGCGCTCTTTACGTTTGACGTAATTTACGTTGAAATTGAATTTCAAAAATGGTAATGACATCATGTTTGGTACATACATAATTCTACAAGTATCCTCTATCAAAACATATGTCTATAATAGTTGTCATGTGAATCTTGGTTTAAAGTTATAAGCGTTATAAATGTGCTGTTAATTTTTGGACACCTTGTAAAAGACAATGCCAGATCGTGTCAAAAACGTTCAGAAGTGTCGAATGTGATTTACACGTCGTATCCTTTTGTTATTAGTGTTGTTAAAATTAAATCTGAAATAAAATTTTTATTTTACAGTACCCGGAGAGGTAACAGGGTTACAGGTCACTGAGGATAACTTTAATTCAGACAGCCTACATCTTACCTGGTCCCCACCAGACCCTTCATGTGCAGAGACATTTCCAGTGTATTATCAACTTATTGACCTTGACCAATGTGGTACTACAGGAGGTGACAAGATCTTATTTACTACCACGTCCGATAAATCAATAACTGTCGATGGTTTGCATCCGTATTCTACGTATGATATTTACGTTTCTGCTGCCAACTCTGAGGGAAACAGCAATGGAGTTACAGAGACTGGCACAACCACAATCACAGGTATTTGTATTGTACTCTCATTGACATTGACGCTGATGTATTGTTTTTCATTTTTATACATTTATATACATCAACCCTTGTTTTACCAAGGGGGGGGGGGGTGTGTTTACCACCCCCTAACGGATGATTCCTTGTCGCATAAAAACGCAAACGAATATGACCTAGGGGTTTTAAGTAGTTGTAAGTTCATCCTTTGCGGTCATTTTAGCGAAACAAATTTGTAGGTACCACCTTCAGGGGGGTCAGGGTACCTTGTCAAAGTCGGAAGGTAGGGGGAAGTGGTTGCCACCTGTGAAAATTTTAAGTCGCCATTTTGAAAAATATCTGCATGGTATTCACCTAAAAGTTACAAGACATATTAGAAACACCATTTCCCTTCTTTATAAGCAAAATACCCGGCAAAAAACCCGATATTTAGAACTTTTACAGCAAAATTTCGATTTGGTGGCCAATTTTGCCCAAAATCGTGATTTTTCTGACTCGGAAGTACTTATGACGTCATAATCACGTAACGCCTTGGCCGATTTCCATGATTTTGGTATCAATAGATAGAGGAGACCCTACCCTATACTATGGTATAAAGCAAAGCAACTTTTAGTACTCCAATTTCAATTTCATAGTGACCACCCCCTCCCCCCGTTGATAACAAACGTTACAAAAAATACGTTGGTAAGACAAGGGTTAAGAATTTTTGTCATGGTATAATTTTGTTAACCTGGTGTAAAATGTAGATTTTAAATGGACATTTTTATTCTAAAATTATAACATTATATAATACTTATATGTGATGACTCACACCGAAAAGGGGAACTTTGCGACGATCTGCAGACTGAGATATCAGGCTTTGAAGTTCAGAAGTGGTAAAAGTTTCGTCTGGGGGTAAATTTGAGAATTTGTGATATTATGAATCTTAAAATTTTTAAAAATCTTCCTACCAAGCCATTTTCTATAAAATTGCAAAAATTAGATGATTTTATGACAATTTTCTAACACCGGGTCAATCTCCTTTTCGCAATTTTGTGATCTGAAGAAAAAACATCCTCGAAAACAGGCCGTTTTCTCAGCTCAAATTTTTACTTCTCTGACCGACTGTCCTAGGTATATAATTAATGATATGTATCTTGACAATGTTTGTGTCAAATTTGATGATGATTGAGTGCTCCTAAGTACCCGTTGCTAAGGAGATTTTGTTTATTGTTGAATAGTAATCAATAAAATTGATGCTTTCACAAAACCAAACTTTTTAAAGCCCGTTTTCTCCAATTGCTATTTTTGAAAAGTGTTTAGCACACTCTTAATAAAATAGAAAATTAAATCGAAATTGTTGAGGTACCAAATTACTTGTGAAACTCTAAGCGATCACATGATGTCAAAAAATCAATTTTGATGTCGGAACCAAAGTTCCCCCTTTCAGTGTGAGTCATCACATATAATGGTAAACACAAGTTTTTCACCCAACTGTTACAATAATCTGCCCGCAACGTTGTGTGCGTCCCCCTATAGTTTTGCACACAGCCAATCACGCCTGAGAGGGATGAAGTTTTCATGAAAAACTCTCGATAGGACTTGTCCTCAAAACTGTTGGCCACCCAAAAATTAAGTGTAGTTTTGGGACAGTACAGTGAAATATTGTGACATACAATTATTGGTACAAGGTCAAACATAGATTCATCCCGGAAAACAAGATAGACCTAAGTCAAATGCAAGTGGCTAACATGTAAGTTTCGTTGGTCTGTGCAATCTCTCATCTATGCAGTATTACTTTCTCAGAAAATAATACCATTTTGATTTTCATAGAGTTGAGAGAAAAATAAATAACAATACTGTATTTGTTGCAAATGATATTACATACTCGGCCAATGTTCACGTGCGCGAAAATAAAAACGCGCGAAATGGTCCAAAATTGGCCGTGCGCGAAAATCACTGAGCGCTAAAATATTGGCGTTTACAGTAAACCATCTATAGAAAATTTTTCTGGCCATAAAATCAGTATAACTTGATGGGCTATTTTCGAATTTGCTTTATGTCCCAGCTCTTCATTAATGAAATTACGTCTTCAACAATGATATTGTTGCATAATGAGTTGAATCGACTGTAGTAGTTTCTATAATCCAGCAGGATCCTCTTGATTTACCAAATCTTATGGGTGACATAATTTCCTGGCAGAGCGTTGTGAATTGCATCTCGGTTGCGACCGCAAGATGATGATGATGATGATGATGATGAGTTTCCATAATTATCCAGGGATTGATTTCTACTTTTCACTTTTACATATTTCTCCTATTATTTCCAGTACCTAATGCGCCACCAGAAACCATAATTGCCTCTGTAATAGCGAATACATCGTTAACGTTTGAATGGGATAGAGTGCCATGTGGCAATAGAGGAGGACCCAATGAGTTCACATACCAACTGACAGACACTCTGGTTTCACTTGCATTGACCGTCTACAACTGAACACAGCGCCACAAGCGGCACTGGTTCTCTTCATTGATTGGTCAATATCCAGTCGTGTATCCAGTCGCAATGTAAGTGACTAAACTGGACCCCCTAGCTGACGAGAGATAAGCTTATCTCTGTAGTTTTCTATGGCAATTTTTCGTTATTTTACCTGACGCGCGGGTGAGCGTACTGCGTCGAGGTAATAATGATAGAGATAGATCTAAAGACATGGGAATTTGGGAGAAATATAGGGCTAGTTAGAGAACTAACTTTCAATCACATTAGTGCTTCCGTTTTATGTTAGTGAAAGATCAAACAGCTTGGTTCGTTGAAAGTATGAAAACAAACCGTTTTTTCTCCTATTATTGTATCAAAAGATTTTTAGTCAACTAG
>JXSR01S064668.1:50316-64775 GCA_000969725.1 Ophiothrix spiculata
TCTAGTCAAAAATGACTAGAATCTAGTGAGCTCTTATTGCACCCGGTATCTAGTCAAATTTGACTAGGCATTTTTAAGAGTGATATAACTAACAAGTTAGTTATTTAGTATATTTAAGTTTATCGAGATACTTCGTATGTACTGGTTGCACTGTTGAAAATAAGCAGAATATGTTTGGTTTTACATTATATTAGTAGTTGGGATTCACAAACGGTCCTAAACGGTTAAATAACAGTGATCTGTAATATTGAAGTTTCACTTTTGATTTGCAGTAAAGCCCTTTAAGAAATGAGTATTCTAGTGGTTAAAGCAGTAGTAATGCAACCAAAGCACAGTGAGCAAAACAACAATTAAATATCTCATATTAAGTGAGGCCTGGGATATGATGATGGTGTTGAGTTTTCTGCTGATTAAAGTAGCACAATTGTCAAAGATCGATGTGCTGGAGGAATTGTGTAACATTGTGTTCTGCATTCAGTCCACCGATAATGGTTTCATAAATTATAGATGCAGAATAAGCTGACATTGGCATTTAAAACCTTTAAATTAAAGCTTCTTTGCCTGGTGTGTATGCCATTCTGTTAACGTTTAAATCACAGAGAATTTCAGATCAAAGTACAAGTCCAGGGTGGAGGTACAATGACGGTAATATGCACTCCACCATGCAACTATACAGCAGGAATAGTACCTAAATCTAAAGTGAAAAACCAACCACTTACATTTGTTGTTGGAAGCGGAGAGACCGATGAAAACCCACCTCTTATAGAAGGAATGAGGTATCAAATTTATGTTGGAAGCTGTAGTGTCATACACCAGGTATGAATGTGTTTACTTTCCTTATTGAAGTTATTTTTTCATGCAATCGACAATATAACTCTATTAATTTTAGTCAACTATAACTGTAATTAGAAATGTTCAATCCCCCAAAGCGAGCATCCCCACAAACTGTATATCGTTTTCTAATATTTCTCTCGGTCAAGCCACAAATTGACAAATCTTATCTGTCTGATAAATCGATATATATCCCTGCTAACACAAACCGTTTTGAAACGCTAAAAACGTATTAAAACGTTTGAAAACGTTGTGTGTTTGCTGATTGACTATCCGGAGAACGTAAATGAGAATTTGTCGTAAAGCTGTCAGTAACGGTTATTTTTTCAGAGAGAGTAATACTTTAAATCGAAATGTAACTATTAGTAAATGTCTGTTCATAAGAAATTGTGTAAATTATGCTTGTAATAACTTATTGAAATCTAAATACCGTATTCAATAATATTATTGTGGCAGTCAAGTTAGCTCAATCGGTAAGGCGCTCGCTTGCGGTGCAGAAGGTCCCGAGTTCGAACCCCGCCGGTGCCAAAAGTTGAGTGTGCTTGAAATTCCCTTGGACAAGGAACTAACTGCTAATTGTCTCGTGGAAACCCGTACGAAACTCGGGGAGTTGACCCGGGCAGCGATGGTGCATATGTGGGCTGATCAAGGTTCAGCGCCCCTAGAGGTTGTCGCAGAACCTGAAATGATGCTTGGTGTGGAATGGAGCTTACTTGGGCCATAGTGGTCAGCGAACACCTGTAAAGTGTGCAGAGGCCGAGTGGTATTACAAATCTGGGAGGCATAGCGCACTATAAATCCCCAGTATTTATTTTATTTATTTATTCTACTTTTGTTTAATATGAATCTAAATTCTAACAATTGTTGTGATAAAGCAAATACAATTATTATTTTTACAGGATTCGAACTGTGTTTGGTCAGAACCAATGCTTCATGGTTATAGTGGTAATTATCAATAAGCCAATCAAAAACTAATCATTATTTGAGATACGTCAAATCGAAAATACATCTATGCAGGAAAGTCGATCTTGAGATGAGTGAAGTTGAAAATGAGTGAACAAGTATTAAAAGGTCGATTTTTTCGATATGGTATAATTTGGGTTCCTTGCAGTGTACACCGTTTGTCGATAAATTAGTTCGTTTAGTATGAGAAGTATTCACTTCACTTCGTCAAACGTCAGCTGTTTTTAAGTGGTGCTTTTTATTCCAATAATAAATATCATTTTTTTGGCTTCATTGAACTTGTTAACGTGTTTTACTCGGAAGTGAGATTGTCATAGTCTGATCTTGGTGGCTGTTTTTTCTTAGATCTATATTTTGACCACTGAATTTCTGATTGAAACAAATTTTGCACTAAAAATAAACAAGCTGTCCGTCACCCCAATAACTCAATTTTGTAACTTTGATGTGGCGAGTCACAATTTACTAAATATCTGCCATACTGTGTTATTTTGTCGAGCATTTGACGTACATAACATGTAGCATATAAGAGCCTTATGCAATTATGCGGAATACGCTGGTTTGTTCTTATCATTTTTTTTTCAGAAAATGATGGCACGGAAAATACTGTTCTCATTGCTGTTTTAATATCAGTTGTAGCAATAATGACCTGCCTGATCTCTGTATTAGTCGTCGTTATCCTGAAAATGCGGAACGACAAGAAGAGGAATGCTGCACCTAGTAACAGCTTTAGTTTACGTAATCAAAATATGACCACGGTAATCATCCTTCTGACAAATACTCACTATATTCAAGCTGATGTCCCTGAAATTTTATAACGATTTTCATATCAATGTCGCTCAACAAAATCTTTAAAGTGTAATAGCACCTTGTTTTTCGTATTATACATGTTATTTGAATTATCTTATTTTTTAAACGTAAGATGCAATGTTTTAACTAGTCCTTTTTTAATTTTTTTTTTCACGCAGGAAGGACAAGAGTTGAAACCCTACACAAATATTGCTTTGGCAGTTGAACCATCCCCATATGAGGAATTGAACAATTCCCATTCTGTCAACTGGGCCATCAAATGGAGTGATTTGACATTGAATGCAAATATTCTCGGACAGGGGAGTTTTGGAGAAGTGAGAGATGGAACTTGCAAAAGAGGAGGCCAGAATGTCAAAGTTGCTGTCAAGTCTCTACACAGTAAGCAGTTTAAAGATATCACATTTTTAAAATAACGTTTCATTTTGATAAGCGTAGGACATGTATAGTAATTTTCATTCGAATCTGAGGTAAAAACTCACACAGAAAACACCAACCATAAATATTTTTTACGACTGCGCATTGTCTAGTCAAATGGCACATTTATGCTTTAGCATAATACGAACATGATGAAATGAAGTCCGGAATTATCTAACTATATTAGGTTCAGAGAAACGTTTGACATTTTAAAATGTTGTGTTTATAAGCCTGTTTTAACTGGTATATGTATATTTTTAAAACTGTCCCTACGTCCGAAATAGTATTACCACAAAACTCTCATGTCATCGGTTTTTCATAGATAACGCTTCAGCTGCAGATAAAGCCGACTTTAAATCTGAATATGAGACGATGAAACGTATTGGCAACCATAGAAACGTAGTTTCTCTTGTTGGAGCTTGTGAACATAAAGGTAGGCAAATATGGAAAAAAGGTTAAAAATACACCAAGATGACAATATATAGGAACTACCACAATCAACTGGCTTAGGCTGGTGTTCTAACGTGCCCCCGACCCCCTTCCCCTTTGGGCACGCCACTGCTGGTGTTCTTATTTTAGATTAAGATAATTTGCTTAACTGATGAATTATCCAAAATTAATACAAACGTCAACAGAATAGTGTTTCCTTTGTGTAAGATATTCACGAGCTAGACTGCTTCAAATGACTTATCACTAAATAATCAATACATGTGTTAACAACAGATTTCTTGCTAGACTAAGTTCATGGTGTCTTACATGAAGGATATCTAGTACTGTACTTTGGTTCATGGACATAATTAGTTTACTGTTTTTAATAATTCTACAAGGTATAGTAAAAATTAAAAAAAAAAACACCTACGACTAGTCAGAAATAATCATGTGTGTCAATATTTATAATATATATTGATCGAAATCCGATATCGGAAATATTACACACAACGGTGCCTAAATCAGTCACATATTCCATTACGTCAGCAGAAACAGAATTGAACACAGAGAGAAATTGGATTTTTATCGTAAACGTTTCGTTTCTTATTTATTATTGAATTTGCTATTTAACGTAACACAAAACTGGTATCATTTTGTGTTCACGTAATTTTGCGATGTGAAACAGCTTCATTTGATAACACAATTACCTCTGTCGTTTGCTCAGATACTCTTTACGTGGCATTAGAATACATTTCTTGCGGTGATCTACGGACATATCTGAGGACAACCCGTCGTCGTGATCAAACAGTGACGGCTAACCATCACCACCTATCACCAAAGATGTTGCTTCAGTTTGCATACGATGTTGCCAACGGAATGTCACACTTGTCTAGTATTGGGGTATTGTTAAACAATCAAACAGTATTATATGCATCAACATGATGAAAATGTTCTTTTAATTGTAGATGAAGATTAAATGTTACCTGACTGCATTATGTAATATGAGAGTTACGATTTAACATTTGTCTTCCAAAGACGGGGGGAGGGGGGGGGGTTATCATGTAGATGACAGTAATCCAGTAATTTCATTGGTTAAGACCCAATTAATATTTGGTGATACGGAACCGTATTACCCTTTTGACAAAACATCTTATACAAGGCTATATACACTCTCGGTCAAAAGTGTTTGCGCACCAAACCTTTAACCAGCCATATCTCAAGAACCGTTCATCATTTGCGCCATATTTTTCGGATTTATATTTTACATACATATATCTAAAAAAACTCAACAAGAATTGCATTTATTGCATTTGAAAATATGGCGTGCTAAACATATTGTGTACTTTTTTCAGCACATAATAAACGGAGTTTAAATACAAAACTGCACATTTGTTGGAAAACTTTTTACCTGAAAATGTTCTTTACGGCTATACTGTGATAATGAGCATTGAATAATAAACAACATAGGAACATATCAAAACATGGCCGTGGTCTATTTGTATATGGTCCAGGAAATCGGTCAGTTTTATGGTTATGGAAGATCGAATATCATAGGAAACATAAATTTCTTATATTGGATACATTAAGCTCCTATAAGAAACGTGATTTTTTCACAGTCTTGGTAGTTTGATATAATAATTACGTTTTTGCCCGTATTTAAGGGTGCGCAAAAACTTTTGACCGAGAGTGTATCCTACAGTGTGTATTAATAGCTACACACTTGGCAAGTGTGGAGTAATATCTGTGTACGAGATGGCAACTCACACCGATATCAGGGTGCTGCATAGACCTAGTAGGGAATTCAGTGATCACGGTTGATTCAAAATGGCAGTGGCACACAGGGTCAAGATATTTATTGTTCCATACTAAAGAAGAATTTCTTATGAAGATTAAAGCTTCCATATCAATTAATACAATGACATCAGATAAGAATCTTGTAGGTATTTCTTAAACTTTGCTATTTGACTGAGTATTGACCAACCATGTGTGTGTACTGATGAGCCTAGACCTAAGCTAGGCCTGAATTTCATTAAGCTTAACGAACTGTACCTAAAATGTTAACTGAGATAGGTGCTGTCAAGTTTAACATTTTTGTATTTTGCTAAATGGATTTTCAGAATTTGATTTTGAGGTCTTCTATTTGATTTTGCTGCCTTGAATTTATATGTAAATTATGGGATTTTAAAAGAGCAAATGAGATGTGCATCTTGCTATTAAAGACTGACGTCCTCGGAAGTACATCAGTTAGAATTACGTTCATTGTTTAACATTTTAAAAAGTTTTTATATCCACAAAACTACATGATAAATTCGTTATCCCCTGTTTTTTTCTACGTAATACGGCCTCATGTGATACAACACCAAACCATAGATATCTTACCGTATTACGTAAAAAAACAGGGGATTACTAATATTATCAACGATCGCTCTAAAACCCAAAATGGACATTTTTAAAAGTAATTTCTTTGACTTCCTTCGTAATCATTCTGATAAAAACTTTGGGGTACCATCTAAGGTGGGTTTATGGTAAGGGTGTTGGTGCAACCTAAAAACCCCCTATAAGTTGCATTTTTTTAAATGCATGGTATGGACCTGAAACTAACAGGACATGTTACAATTATTGTGTCCCTTATTTATTAGCAAACATCAAAGATGGGTGCATTGTAAGGTGGGCAAAACTTCAAAAATCAACTTTTAAGTCGCAATTTTGAAGACAAAATGCATAGTATGGACCTGAAACTTTCTGGACATGTTAGAACTATCGTGTCCTTAATTTTTTAGCAAACAACCGATACAAAATATGAAAAATTAGCATTCAGAACTTTTATAATGACAATTTTTATTTTGTTATTATTATTATTATAATTTAATAACTTGGCCATTTGTGACAACAATTTTGGTACGGAAGTATATATATTAAAATCCTTAAGCTATTTGACCTTTGAACCAATTGAAAGAAGAGACCTAACCCTATCATAATTATACCAAAGAACTAAACTTTGGGCGAGCCAATTTCAAAACCACAGGAGGGTTCCACCAAAAAGACAGAAAAACGCCCTGATAGACGAGTGTTAAAGGGAAAAAACACCCTCACGTCTGCTAAGTACTGGCACGTGCATTTTTCCTATATATTATAGATCATCCACCGCGACCTTGCTGCTAGAAACATTTTACTGGACGAGGATCTTGTGGCAAAGGTTTCTGATTTCGGGATGTCACGTGGTGAAAACATTTATGTGAAGACGTCAAAGGTAAAAACCAATTTAGTCAAATCTTTAACGGTGAGACCTGGTTCCCAGTTCATGGCGGAAACTTTCATGACATTGTTACGGCCTGACGGAATTCTTGCGTCAAGATGCAAACATTATTGAGACATTATTCACAAAAATAATAGCACTATGGCATCTAACACTACGCAACAATATGACATCAGGGTCTCACATTATGCAAAGTACTTGCAAGGAGCTGTTGATGCATTTGATCAATAAGCAGATATTTTTTTCGTTATGACTCTAAATACTTTCCGTCATCGTCCTTGCTTCAGACCCTTCAAAATGTCAGCAAATTTTTCATTTTGACCTGGGAACGCGGTCTAAAGCTTTCACTCTTACAAACAACTCAAAAGCTGTCTTGAAACACATATTATAGAAGTAGCAATAATGATCGTTGCCAAGCCGGGAAAGAATGGGTTTGCAGGTGAGGATGGATTATGTCCGTTACGTTTTGCCTTCATTTGAAATATTAAGATAATTCATCAATTGTAAAATCCTAAAAAGATGTGTTCAACAGCATTCCATTTATCTGTTTATGTTTTCTAGACACGTATTCCAACTCGTTGGCTTGCTATTGAATCGCTCTGTTACAATACGTACACCACAAAAAGTGACGTGTAAGTAATTTTGGTTTGTTTGCTCAGTGGCTTCCAATGGAATCACTCTATTACAATGCCTGCACCACAAAAACGTGGCTTGTAAGTAACTTGGGTTTGTATCTTATACCCCGTTCAGAATCAGACACACTAAAAAGTCGTCTTAAGTTGATCAGTTGATATTGAGTCCATTTTCTAATTTCAAACACGACTTTGGATTAGCGAAAAGTAACTCGACTTACGACTGTTCACACATGCGCTACGATTTTGAAGTCGAATTGAGATGAACTTTACTTGTTCCAGGTCAATGTGCTGTAGAAGTAAACACGAATTCAAGTCGACTTACGACGACAGGTGTACACACATACGAAAAGTCATATGTTGTCGTCGTTAGTCGAGTTACATCAACTTACTAACGCGACTTAACTTGCTTTTTAGCGAGTTGAAAATTCGATGTAAGACGACTTTTTGAAAGACGACTTAAGTCGACTTGAACTGTTCACACACAAGTGAATTTTGAACTCGATACAACTCGAATACAGCTAAAGACGACAAAGACTACTTTTTGGCTCTGTCTGAACGGGATATTATTCTCTGGTTTGTTTTTGAATTCCTCTATATCACAAATAACACCACGAAGAGACATTTAAGAGTACATGCCTTATGGACCCCAAATGACGGAATATGCAATATTAAGTCAACGTTTTTGACCAAAAATAATTTTAATTTTATTAAGATTGTTACTTATAAAAAAGACTAAAATTCAAAATTTAATTATTTTGACTCAACCTTTGACCTATGACACAGAGACGCTCCATAATAGGATACAGTTCTGAAACACTTGTTAGAGGATGGGGAGGAGGCTTATTCAAAAATATCAGGGCCCTCTTCTGGGTTTCACAATTTCTCCCCCCACCCTTTTCTGGGGTAAAATTAGAGTGATTTTTTTCAATGCCGCTTTTTAGACCTTAAAGCCTCCTCTTTTTCGTCAGGCACCCCTTACAAGTGTTTGTGAACGGTCCTAGCTGATACAGAAAAAAACAAACAAACAATTTAGTCAACTCTCTCCCTATTCATCACTTTGATTGACCCATTTTCGTTGAGATTTTGGGAGGTTGATATACAAAGTTTTAGAATAGAAGTATGTATATCATTCCAATTTGCTCTTTAGAATAACGAATATACGGGCTACTGCATGTATCGTTACTCACTTTGATAATTTTCCGTCGACTATTTTTTATCAAAATAAAATATTAAAAAAAAACTTCTCATCATACTTGTGATATGTGACATTCTAAGGATGAGGTAATGATAAAAATGCATTTCAACAACTCACTGTATGTCCTTGTACAGAAGCATACCGTTGTTGATTTGTGATGAATCCACAGTTGATATTCAAATAAGCGCGTCACGCACGGCATAGCGTACACAGAGGTGCGTTTACGCAGTGCATATAAATCGGCGCACTGTTCATCACGCGTCGGGAACTTGAGTACGTGCAAGGACTAGCGCTTGGTAACAGTTGAAAACTACAAAGCAACAATCATTTAAAAACTAGCATTTTGTTTCAGATTCTTCAATATATTGTGATTGGGATGAGTATCTGTTAAATTGAAAATATTTAAAATTTAATTGTACGTTTTCAGGAAGATTTTCGTTGTTGAAAGGTATTCAAACATGCTACAGAGTTGTTCATCGCTAATCAACAACTCTGCATCCGATGCGTCGGCGTATTTTTATCACACTCGGGTGGCTAAAGCCACCCTCGCGCGATAAAAAATACGCAGACGCATGGGTGCATATTTGTTGATTGGCGATGAACAACTCTGTAGCATGTTTGAATACCTAATTATCATATTCTCTCTCTCTCTCTTTTCACAGATGGTCATTTGCAGTGGTTGTATGGGAAATTGCTACTCTTGGTAGGTTTTAACGTGAAATTACAAGAAGATGTGAAAAAATGTTTTGCTTAGTCATGATATACATTACTAATACACTAGCTAGAAAGGGCACAAATGTATAAAAACTGAAATAGGCCTAGTTGTTCAACAATTCTGATTGTGGTGTCGATCATTTAATTTTCAACAACTCATTGTATCTCCTTATACAGGAGCGTACCGTTGTCGATTCGTGGTGAATCCGCAGTTGATATTCAAATTAGCGCGTCACGCACGGCACAGCGTTGACAGAAGTGCGTTTACGCAGTACACAAAGTCGGTGTACTGCGTTTTTCTGTGAATGATGTGAATCTTTGAAATGGTCCAATACAAAAGCAATATCATCACTCTACACTCTTAAAATTAGTTTGTTCTTTGTTGAGTAAAAAGGTTACAGCTCATTGTTGAGTTAAATCGTACTCAACATTGGTTAAAATCTTACTCGTCAAT
Organism: Ophiothrix spiculata; assembly: GCA_000969725.1. Taxonomy (NCBI): domain Eukaryota; kingdom Metazoa; phylum Echinodermata; class Ophiuroidea; order Amphilepidida; family Ophiotrichidae; genus Ophiothrix; species Ophiothrix spiculata. The sequence continues at coordinate 60,015 of JXSR01S064668.1, forward strand.
ATTACTCAACGTCGAACTCATCCTACTTAACGTTGAGCAAATTTTTCCCAACGTTCACTACAAAATGAGCCATGACCTTTGTTTTACCTAAAATGAGTAGAATAATTTTAAGAGTGTACTTATGATAAACAGTTGGTTTAAAACACAGAATGAATATGTCAATTATATTGCGAAGAGCTTTTAAAGTTCAATTCCACTTTTTGGTGAAAGGTGTTTTTTATTATAATAAAATTGTGAAACAAATGAAGATAAACTTATCTATGTTATTTGACCTTTGTCCACTGGTATTATGCTTTATAATGTTCTTTTTTTTTATTATTGTATTTCATGTTTGCGCCTAGTAATACAATACTAAGTTGATGGCGCTTTAAAAAACAAATTATTATTTTTTATAACTATATATCGTTTTTTGCTGCTCAGACAGCACTTGATCCGTAACAGAGACAGATACGCATTGTTTTAAGTACTCTAAAACGTTAACTGCTTATTAACTGTTCTACTGTTCGTACTTAATGTATAAGTTGTTATTATACAGGTGCGACCCCATATTCAGGTATAGCGAGTCGTGACATACCAGAGCATTTGATGGACGGATACCGGATGCCTAAGCCAGCCAGTCTAGACCCTACTGTGTAAGATTTATTTCTTCAAATATAGCCATTGCAAAGCTTTGATCCATGAAATGCAGTAATATTATAAATCACAAAACACCATGGGTTATATTTGGCTGTTATCAACAGAAAAACGCTGCTTGAGTAACTAACAACGGAACTCCCTTCCAAAAACATTAAAACAATCCAAAACTGTCAAACATTTTCGTTGTACATTGAAATGATCCCTTATTGAAAAGTACAACTAAATTACTGATACAGTTTTTTTCTAATTTTACAGTTTCTTTTGTTTTGTTTTGCGATTTTTGTGCCCGTCCCGTCCTTGCCATGTCATGTTTGTATAGTGTATTTAAGTGTATAGGGGTAGGCTATACAGGCCTTTTTGGATTTCCTGTTTACTCCTCCATAAGATGTTTTGTTGTGTTATTTGCTGTATTTGTAATTTTATGGAAATAACAAAGATTGAAAGATTGATTGAAAGATTGAAGCAATCACTGAAAATACTTTTTTTTATTATAGTTTTAGTCAAATGCTTATTATCAGATTTAACCTCTCGTAATATCTTTGTTAACCATAGATACAACATAATGACGGAATGTTGGAATGCAAACCCAGAAGAAAGACCATCGTTTGCCCGCATTGCACTGACTTTTAGGGATATACTATCTGTGAAAAAGGTATTGATTGCTGGATCCTCTATTTCCATTAAAAACTAACTACATATAGCAAATTAAGATAATTTGTTATTTCCCTCTATTTTCTATTTCTTTGTCCCTCTTAAAGTTTTTCTGTAAATGATGTGAATCTTTGAAATGGACCAAAAGCAATATAATTGCTGGTTATATCTTCTATTGGTCTACACTCTTAAAATTATTTTGCTTTTTGTTGAGTAAAAAGGTCACAGCTCATTGTTGAGTTTTATCGAACTCAACATTGATTAAATCTTACTCGGTTGAGTCAATATTACTCAACGTCGAAAACATCCCAACGTTGAGTAGTATTTCTCTAAACAAAATGAGCTGTGACAATTTTTACTCAAAAAGTGTAAAATTATTTCAAAAGTGTACTTATGATGTTAAAACACAGAATGAATATGTCTATTGCGAATAAATTTTCCATAAAGTTCAATTCCACTTTTTGATGAAAGTTCTTTTTTATCATAATAAAATTGTGATACAAATTTTATATTTCAAGCATTCTCCGTTCCAAGTTATAAGCCTTCGTCATTCTCTAAATTTTGCAGTAAACATTTGAAAAACTCATAGCAACCTCATAGCAAAAGACAAAATGTCAAGTTTTTCCACGAAAATTGATGTTAATACCTACAGTATATACTTAAAATTGACAAAAAATTGGGCTGTTGTGTAAAACAAGAATGTAATAATTTGAAAAGTTTATATGCCACTTTTAATGTAGTTTTTGATTTTATTACCAATTGGCACTCACTGCATAATACCACAAAACACAGAAAATAAAAAATGAGCAAAAAACTTTCTGAAAACATGGAGTATGATGTTGATTTTTGGCTTCTACGTGTGAGACCTTTCAATTAAAAAACCCAATGATTTTATTATTTTTCAAATCTATGAAAATGTAAGAAATTTAAGGATTTTGTAATGAACTCTTATTATATTTTAGTTTGTACATCACTTCATATAATTTAGCTCTTTTCTGTTTATCTTTGTAAACGTTCGTTTATTTCCAGCGAGCATATTAAGATACGAGTGTATATGCGAACGTCAGGTTTCCTGAGATTGAACCGGACAGGGACGATAATTAAACCAGGCTTGACTTCTGAATTATTTTGCGATTGTAGAAGATATGAACATATGTGTATGATTATTGACGATGGAAAACACTCAGATAGGATGTTGTATATATATAACTAAAAGCTATGTCACAATATTTCTCAAAAGAAAAACAAAATAAAAAGGCTGTATTTAAATTCAGCGAGAAAGTATAGTACAAAATTAGGCATTTGATTTCGAATTTCACGTAAAGACTAAAGATTGACTACTAACTTGCTACCAAAACGTGAAGACTGTGTATATTAACTGTTTTCTTAAACAATAGTTTAGTAATAAATGTATCTATTTAAGCAGCATTTTATTTACGATCATAATTTCTTAATTGATTTGGTTAGGATTTTTCCCCAATGGTCAATGGACTATATCCCTAGTAACTACCTGTATGACGCGTTGGTTTAAGAAATAATTGAAATAAATATGTTGTCCAGAAGCATACTACGTTGATTTGTTACGGAGCTTGAGTCCTGAGCCGTATTCGTTAAACTGTATAATTTACACTCAAGTGCCAAATTTTAACTCACCTGTAAATGTAGCATCTAAACTTAAGTGTTACACTTAGCGATTCTTGTAACTTTAAAGCTCAATTTCTGCTATTTATTGCAGTGCATCATTTTGGTTCTTTAAGAGTGTATTATTTAAGTGCAAGTAAGCTCTTGTAAATATTTCCTAATACCAAAATGATATTCTTAAGTCATATATGAAGTGTCTTTTTGTATTCATGGAACATATACACATAGCTATTAAAAGAAATCTGTAACTGGTTTAAAGCTAATAAATTATCTTTGAATGCTAAGAAAACAAACATGATGTTCCCGGGTACCCGAATGCAAACGTTAAATATTGATCAAAAGTACAATATCAACCTCGATGGATGTACTTTAAATCGTGTGCATGAAGCTAAATTCTTAGGAATTATTATCGATAAAAAACCTAACATGGAAGAAGCAAGTTGATACTGTTTGCAAAACCTGTTATAGGATCATTGGGGTACCTAATAAGTTGAAAATATTTCTACCACAAAACACCTTGTATCTGTTGTACTTTAATGCTGCCCAACATAAACTGTGGCCTCTTGTTGTGGAGGAATTGCAACAAATGTTTAAACAATAAGGTTTTCCGTCTTCAAAAACGGGCAATGAGAATAATTACAAATATTCCATATTTTATCTCCAACGAAACCCTAATTTACTACACTAAATTGTCTCAACATATTTGACATATATTTTAAAGAAACCTCATTATTTATGTTTAAATATAGACACGGTTTGTTGCCTTCGTCTTTTGATAATTTTTTACGTTTAACAGCGAGAACCACCAATATAACACACGTAATAAAAATGACTTTGAAATACCCATACATCGAATTAAAACAATATTAAGTACTGGACCGACAAAATGGAATAGCTTATCAAATCGTATCAAAAATGTTAAAGGTTTATTATTGTACTTTGTTAGAAAGTGTAAGAACGTCAAATTTGTCTTTTTGCAAATGGAACAGGTTATTTAACAATATTATATCTTCTGATGAAGGGCATAATATTTGTAGAAGACCTTTTAAAATTACCCAAGACACAAAGCTTCAGTGGTTTCAGTATACAGTGTGTCCCAGAATGAAGTTATCAAGATTTCAACGCCCACAATTCAAAAACTAAATTATTCCAGACAATGAAACTTGTTGACAATCATGCCAAATGTCTTGACTCGCTGTGGTGCAAAAATGAAGAAAATCCATGCATAAGTTTTCTGGAAGTGAGCGTTTGAAGCTCCACAGGGGTTTGGACACTTTTCCCAGTTTGGGTAAGTTGTAAAATTTCCATGGCGATTTGCAGCATAATCATGTAATGAAGAACGCCATTATTTCAGACATAATCATGATAATATTTTTTCAATTATAAGTGTCTTTGTTTTCAAGATTATTTTAACCTAAATCTGGTTCCTTTTCATATGTAAAAATCATTTAATATATTTTATTAGGTTATCGTTCAGAAAAATCCTTTAGCGGGCCATTTGAAAGCACGCTAAAGGGCTGGTACCCTAGTAGCAGTGGTTATAGGAATATGGTAATTCAAAGCAAACATAACACCTCATTTGTCAATGAAGAAAAAGGTATCATGATTGACCAATACCTGGAAAATGCAGTTATCATTGAAACAATGGAAAGATTTATTTAATATTTCCAGGATCCAGATATACACATCGCACGAATAGCCCATCTTAAAAATGTCACAAAAGATTTAGCTAATGGTATCAGATGACAGAAGGAACTGCAAAAAGAAGTGTTTGGACGCCAAGGTACAAGCCGAGTTAACATTCAGCTGAACCTTTACTAAGACTTCAAGGCA
>JXSR01S064668.1:95171-108659 GCA_000969725.1 Ophiothrix spiculata
GGTGTCTCCGTTATTGATTAGAAGATGCATTGGAATCCTTGTAATCACAAAGACTTGTTGCACAAAGTATTTTGTACTTCAGAAAGAACTATAAACTGACCCATTAAATTAATATTTCACGTCACGTGGTTGATATTTTCAACGATTTTACAAATTAGTTAACGGCTAGACTGTTTTCTTTGTGTGAACGAAATGTTCCATTAAATCGTACTTCTGTGAACATTTTCTCTCGTAAAATAACAGCGGTTCTATTGTTCACCTTCAGAGGATTACAAAAACTGAATTCCACGTTGATAGCATTACAAATTGTAAATCATTTGTAATGGGTTTACAAAATTTTCAGTTCGCTACGTCCAAATCTTTTGTAAATATGAATAGACTTCACAGTAGGATTACATGGACTGATAGACGCAATGAAAAGGAATTACAATGGTAATTTTAACAAAAATGAGAAACTAAGGAGAGGTAGTAGTTTTTAAAATGGAGCCCATTCCTTAATTTGATTTTAATTGTATTTCATTTGCTATGTAGACTCCACTGCTCGTTAAACCCAATAGAAAAGGAGACGTTTTATTTAGAAGAGTTAAAATAGATGGCACTATTATTTAAATAGAAAACGTCTTTTAAGATATATAACGGGTATGCCGTTATGTACTAACTAAAATTAGATATGCAAATAAAGCAGCTGACATCAAGAACATTCTACTTTTAATTGTCAACCAAAATCTTAATAAATGAAGCAATACAATCGATAATCAAGTATGAGGCCAAAAAAAATAAATTGTTTGGTTGTCCTCAACAACTTTTTTTGAGCAAGTGCGGGCGGGCGGAATTTTTTTTTTTAGATTTTTTTTCAAATGTAAGTCAAAATTACACACAATTATGGCCTCTATAAAGACGCAAATAAGTCTGCTGTACCAAAAAATCGCTTTATACAAGTTTAAAAACAGTTTTAAATGGAAACAAAATGAAAACAGCAACTTAAAAATATTTTCAAAAAATGAAAATTCTGAAAGAAATTTTTTTTTGGGGGAAATCTGAAAATTAGGCGCGGTATTCTATTGTACAGTAAAACCTTTTTCCAGTTTCGAAAAATAGGGGCGGGCGGTCGAGGACAACCAAACAACTTTTTTGGGCCTTTAAATCAACCATGTGTAATATGTATAGCACCCTCAACTTTATTATGCAACATACTCTTGTTATTTGAAATTTTGTTTAAAAATGAATAAATGTTCGCTTTAAACAACAATGACCCTATCTTCATTTCATTCACGGCCTTTGCTTTCGTTTATTGGGACCCCATTGGAAATAAGCGTCCTTTTTCTGGTAGTCTTAATTGGTTATCCTGGTTTTGTAAGCTTTGGTGTCAGTGTATTCCCACCCATGAGTGGTGTTGCAGCAGGTTCTGTAATTTTATGTAGTTTGTGTAAAATTTTTCTATTGCTATATTTATCTTATTTTCTTGTTGACAATGCCAAATAAAAAACAAACAAACAAACAAGCTACATTGTGCACTATGCTCTTTTATTTTAGGAGACCCACGACCTCTACTTAAAACAGTCACAGCAAATCATGGTGACAGAGTAATCCTAGAAGTGACAACGACTGCGACAGACGCTTTCGGCTGGTATAAAAATGGATCGGATAACAAGCTGTATCCAAATCAGAAGGAAATGACGTTTGATCCAGTTGACATTTCTGATGCTGGATTCTATGAATGCGCAATTGACGGAAAGAGGGCAGACGGGACTCAGGCTATGATGAGACTGATTGTTAGAGGTTGGAAATAATTTAATTCTTTTAATTTTTATGACAAAACGCTTTGATATTGACTTCAAGTTTATTTATAAAAAAATTGCCCCTTGGGCTTCGGTGCATTGTCGATGTTTTCAATACATCGCAAAAAAGGTTCACTACTACTACTACTACAACAATTACTACTACTACTACTACTACTACCACTACTTCCACAACTATTACTAGTAATACATTTTATACCATTCGATCAGGGTTTTGAAGTATTTTATTATCAATTTACACAGAAAATATCACTTTCTTTTCAATTTTTTCCAATCAAAATGTATCGAATGGTTTCAGAAAACACCTTTATCGCATATATACATCGGTGATTGCTACGATTTAAATGTCTTGCCTATCCCATCTGTTATTTCTTCTTCTTCTTCGTAGGCTCGGCGATGCGAAAATACATTGTATTATAGCCTTATAAAAGCCTTATAATTGTATAAGAGCCTTATAATGTACTTAGGAAAAGTTCCATCGGAGCTCAGAGAAGCATTGATGGGTAACTTTCACCGATACTTCTTAACACCAGTGCAGGATAATATCTGCACTGATATTTCACAAATCCTTTGTCAGTCATTTTGTAAATCATTTACCTATCAGGATTGCACACATTGGCACGCATATCTAGAATACGAGATGTAACCGAGATACATCTCCGATGCAGTTTCATTACTTATTTGAAAACGTGATTTGTATACCACTAGCAACATCGCCGTGATACTTGCCCCGTTTGCATCGGAAATATATTGCCGATACAAAAATGTTTCATGAGACTAAACCTTTCATAGATAGGCCTATTAAATTAAAACTTATCATAGTAATATTGTAATTGTAAATTAGTATCGGGCTCATTCTCCGATAAAGTGTGCAACTTTGCCAAAAACAATTGAAGATTTCACAATGTTTTCATTATTTGTGAGTATGTTATCGATTTGTGAGTATGTTATCGATTATTGATTTATTCACAGCTCCTTGCCCGGGGCCACTCAGATTTGGAGCTGTACATAACCGCTTTCAATTTTTTTTTCAGACCCACCCTAAGCAAGTTTTGGTCAATTCTCAAATTCATGCCCTAAAGTTTTTGGACAAAATTACGCCCTAAACAAGTTTTCATTTTAATTGTACCATACATCTGTCAAAGTTGATGATATGACAAGAGAGCTTTGGCAACTTTAATGTTCTAAACCCGTAGACTAGATCATGAAATGTTCGGTATACTGGACTCAATTCCGGGGCTCCTTGTCAATTACCTCTCTTGTTCCGACTGGAACCATCGATCTACACCGCACTCATCCATGAGTTTAATGTATCCTTCACAGCTTTTTCTTTTCAAACTGGTATCTGAGTACTCTTATGGGACAGCTGCTCATTTTGTTCCATCTAGTCTGGCTGTTTTTTCATAATAGTTACTCAACACCACCAATTTGCATTTGTTTTTGTTAGTATGCCTATTTGACAATTAACTTGTATTGTAACGGGTCAAAAAAACCCCTAAATTTCGGTTTTAAAACTGCCTCTCGTCAATTTCCCCTGATTATAAACGTTTTTCCTCCTAGTGTCTCCGTAATCGTTCCCCTTTATATTATTTGATTTTTGTGTGATCTATGTTATATGTCGTGCTCATATTGTAAAAAACTACTAAGGAACAGACCATCTATAAATTGTTCCCAGTCAATCCACACAAATTGCGTTCTTGTGTTGAATTGTGGTTTTCCACAGGGGTTAGTCGCCGGACCGATCAAATTTATCATGTACAGTGCTCCGCTTCAAGAAATGTTTGACGCCCATGGAATCGATAGTGTTATGTACGCTGACGATAGGCAGTTATATATCATGTTCCATTAGGATGAGCGCAGGGCAGCACTTGACACTGTTTGAGGATTGTGTGACTGATGTCAAATTATGGGCAATCAAGAATAAACTTGCCCCTAATGATGGAAAAACTGAAGTTGTCCATTTAATCTTCCAGATTTTGCGATGTGAAACCCTTAAATCATCTGAAAGTTGGTGAAAGTGAAATTACACCGAAGGATCACGTCAGAAATCTTGGCGTTGTGTTTGATTCTGGACTTCGTATGTCTCATCACATAATAATATTTACAAAGCGGCCCACATTGCCATCAGGAAAATCAGCAGCATTAGGCAGTATCTTGATAAGTCGACCACTGAACGCTTAGTCCATGCGTTTGTTACGTCACGACTTGATTCTTGCAACGATTTGCTATATTGATTGCCTGACTCCGACATCAATAAGCTCTAACGCCTTCAAAACACCGCGGCACGTCTTGTCTGCGGCGTCAACAAAAAAATAACACATCACGCCCTACCTTCATGAACTCCACTGGCTTCCTATGCAACAACGGATCATCTAAAAAATCATGCTTCTATGTTTTAAAGCCACTCATGATCTTGCTCCAACATACATTTGCGAACTCCTGCAACGTCATGATACTAAACGCGTCCTTCGATCATCTTCACAATTACGTCTTCATATTCCCAGAACATCAACGTCATCTTACGGTTCAAGAGCTTTCTCTGTCGCTGCACCCACAATCTGGAACAATCTACCGCTATCTGTCAAGTGTGCTGAATCTGTATCCGCTTTCAAAAGGACTCTCAAGACTCATCTATTCAATCAAGCTTTTCATTAATGTACTTTTCCATACGTCTTAACTTTTTGTATGCAATTTTTAATGACATTGTTTTCATAAATCCCACTCCAAGCGCGTTCTACTGTTTTGTTTGTTGTTCTTTCTTTATTGTCGTACTTGGATTGGAGTTTATGGAAATAAAGTGTGTCCTTTTTATGCTGGTTTTTTTTCATAATTGTGCTTTTGTATATACATGGGTTTTAATCTAATGCCTTTTCTGTTTTTCCTTAAGGCATTTTCAAAACATTTTTGGTATGGTTTTGTTGTAATTTTTGTATTTTACATGTTCGGCGCTCCGAGTTTGTTTATAGTTGCGCCTAATAAAAGCGTTTTTATTATTATTATTATTATAACAACCAACGATGATGATGATCTAAGAAACTGGTATTGTAAATATTGTATAGGATCAGTGTTTCCTTTTAATCATATAATTGATGACGATGAGTTTATGCATGAAATTAATCAACTTCACTGTGACAATAAAATAAGTTTGGATGGTTTGCAGAAGCTACTTTTAAATCCATTTAACTTAAATGAACTTGAATATAAAACATCCAACTTAAAAAAAACCATGATGTAAATAATAATAACGACATATGTATGTATCACTGCAGTGACACTTTCAATGGCATGTTATTCTAAGCGTATAAACGAAGTTAAACTTAATTTAATTCACTTCAACTCACGGAGCTTAAATAAAAAATATCGATAGCATCACTGATATCTAAAAACATTGGATCATAAATTTCCCTTAATTGCGTTCAGTGAAACATGGCTAAATGATAACAATTCGTCACCCTGTCTAAATAATATTGATGGTTATAGTATAGCTCACTGTCACAGGAAATTCAAGAGAGGTTGTGGAGTAGCATTTATATATCCAATGAATTAAACTATAAAATCAGAAATGATCTTAACCTAACTAAAAGCAATGATTATGAATCAATCTTCGTTGAGATAGAAACTCATCCAAAAAATACCATAATTTGAGTTATCTACAGACCACCAGATACATGCCATCAGCCATTCATAAACAATTTAGCTTCTGCGGTTAATCTTATAAATCATGAAACACTCCCAAGTATCATCTGTGGGGACTTTAATATCAATCTTTTGAATACGTCCTCCCACAAGAATTCAAACGACTTTTTAAACACAATGTACTAATCTTCATTTTATCCTCTCATAGATAAACCTACGCGTGTAACCACAAAAACGTCATCCCTTATTGATAACATTTTCACTAATATTCTTAAAGATAAAATAACTCCAGGAATCCTCTATAACGACATAACTGACCACTTTCCGATTTTCTATTTCATCAATAAAACTATAAACAATGAAAGTCATAAAAATACTAGAACTAAATACTATACTAAAAGAAAAATAAACACCACTACTGTTAATGCCTTTGAAACTGAACTTTATAATACCAGTTGGACTGAAGTCTTTGATAATCCTTCTGCTCAACATTCGTATAATAATTTCATTAATAAATTTACTAACCTCTACGATAAACATTTTCTAAAGATCAATAAGGAAGTGAATAAGCGTAGAGAAAATAAACCTTGGATAACGGGAGGCATAATTAAATCGATTAAAACTAGAAACAAACTCTGCATGACTTTCATCAAAAATCCGACCGATATAAACAAAATTAATTACGTCAAGTACAGGAATAGGTTAACCAAATTAATTAAAGTCTCATTCAAACAATACCGTTCGTCCAAATTCATTGAGTATAAATGTAACATAAAAAACACACGGCATACAATCAACAGTGTCATTGGCAAAAATTGCAGCCCCAAGACTTTATCTTATTTCCATGACGGCCCCTCCAAGGTTTCTGACCCAAGCATTATTGCCAACAAATTCAACTCATTTTTTGCTAATATTGGCCCCGAACTTGCCTCAAAGATCCATGTTTTCGGACTTTCTTACGGATGCATCACCTAACTCCATTTGCTTCATTCCAACTAATGAAAATGAGATTGTTGATGTAGTCAAAAAATTTAAAAAAGGCAAAAGCGCTGGATACGACGATGTGAGCCCGGAAATTGTCAAGCACATAATTCATTACATTTCTAAACCACTTGAACATACTTTTAACCTTTCACTTTCCACTGGTGCCTTCTCCTCGGCCCTTAAGGTTGCAAAATTAATCCCCATCTTTAAAAAGGATGACCCTCATGTATTCTCAAATTATCGCCCCATATCCCTTCTTCCTTGTTTCTCCAAAATTCTTGAACGTCTTATCTATAACAGGCTTGACAACTACATCACCCACTTCCATATCCTGCACGATAACCAATATGGCTTTCGCAAACAACACTCCACAGACCTTGCACATTTGGAAATCTACAACAACATTTCTTCGTCTCTTGATCATAACTATCACACCATTGGAATTTTCCTTGATCTCTCCAAAGCCTTCGACACCATTAATCATGCCATTCTTTTAACCAAGCTAAACCACTATGGTATCCGTGGTACTGCCTTAGAACTTCTTTCAAGCTATCTATCAAACAGGTTCCAATTTACATCATATGCTTCCAATACCTTCCATCGTCTTCCAGTCTCATGTGGTGTCCCCCAAGGCTCTATCTTAGGCCCCCTGCTCTTCTTACTTTATGTCAATGATATACCCGTCTCCTCCAAAAAAGTTTCCTTTGGACTTTTTGCTGATGACACAAATATATTTCATTCTCCCCAAACCTCAATACTCTCACACATCTCTTTAATACGGATCTTATACACGTTTCAAATTGATTCAAAGCCAACAAATTATCCCTCAACGTCAACAAAACCAACTATATCCATTTTACCAAGAAAAAAACCCAACAAAACACCTGCAACACGCATTATGATAGACAACACCCCAATCTATCCAGTTGACCACACAAAATTTCTAGGTGTAATCATTGATCAAAATCTTTCCTGGAAATATCACATTACTAAAACCACAAATCAATTTTCTAAGAACATCGGTATTCTTAGAAAGTTTCGCAACACCCTTTCAAGACAAATTCGTTTTACATTATACAACACACTAGTTCTTCCATACATCTCGTATAGTAACATTGCCTGCGCAATAATTGACCGAACACTTTCACAAAACTCATGTCCCTGGACATCTACAAACACCACTAAAATATACGATATCTTTAAACTCCAAAAACGCGCTCTCCGCATTATCAATAACTCCAACTACACATCACACACAAAGACAATGTTTAAAGAATTACAAACTCTTAATATCTTTGACATTAACAAATTGCAAATAGCCATTTTCATGTTTCGCTACAAAATAAATACACTCCCCAATTCATTTGCAAACTTCTTTTCTAAACATAAAGACGTTCACAACTATAACACCAGATACGCAAACAAGTATACATCAGCTATACCCTCATCTGACCTTGTAAAATATTCAATCAAATATTCCGGCCAAAAATTATGGAATTCCCTCACTAGCAATATAACAAACACAAATAAATTATATTCACCGAAAAATCGTGTAAAATTAGAGCTTCTCAAAAGTTATTCTAACTAATTAACATCTTTGATGACTTTTCTGCCACCTAATAAATTAGTAAAAAGTAAATATCTGTAGTAATATTAAATCGAAATCACAATGTTCCTCCCATACACTGATATACATTTATTTTCAATCCATTTGCAAGTTTTCGTATTATTCCATGCTCTCAAAATTGTGTAATTGTTTGCACCTTTGATTGACCGGCTATTGAACTACGAACTCCCTTGGTACTTGTTTTCTATTACAATATGAATCTGTCCTGTTTTGTTGTGTCCTTGTCTTGTCCCGTCCTGCTTTCGTCCTGTCTGCGTCTTGTTTTGTCCCCCAGTGTCGTAACATGTCAACATTATATCCTTGTCATTATAATTCAAGGTGGGGCCTGCTAAAAACTCCCCTGAGTTTATTGGTCTCTCCGCCATGTTTCCTATTTTTAGACCTATATTCTTCCATTTATTCTCATCTGTTATCATGTCATAATCCTCTTTATATAACTTAATTGATCATGTTGTAGAATCTATCATTATTGTATTTTCTAGTACTTGAAAGTATTATCAAATGCATCTTGTAAAATGTTGTATAAAATCATAATGTACCTTGAGAAATATTGTACTATTGTGTTTTAAGAAACATGGAAATAAAAATTGAATATTGTTGCTGAAGTTTCCGTTATTCTAGTTGGTTTATATATAACAGGAACCATTGAATAAGCATAGATAAGTCCCAAATAATCATGAATTTGTTTTTGATTATCAACTTTAAGTAGATAAATATTACAATCTCCAAATATATATAAAATTGTCTGTTTTCGGAATCCAGTATTTTGAGATTGGGATTGATATCATGCATGAAGTCGTCAACTGATGTACGAGCTTTGTATACAACTCCAACTATTACATTTTTAGATTTCTGATTCTCTATTTCCACAAAACATGATTCGAAATTGTTATTTGCAATGCATAAATCTTCCCTACGTTTATATTTCAATTTATTTGATATATACAGACAAACACCCTCTTTATCACGACCGATTCTGTTGGTATATGCACAGCCCCCAAAACGTGTGCGTTCGTGTGTAACACTTGCGCAACCTCCCGAAACAGTGAAACAAATTGTAATATAACAAATGTACATGACGCGATGATATTGCATGATGACGTGTTAAATGATAAGATATGTTTTTGTAAATGATGTGATAAAAGGTGTGATGACATGATAAGTGACGGGATAAATGGTGTGGTAAAAGACGTTGCGATGTGATAAAGGACGGGATAATTAACGTGATAAGACTTGATGACACCTTGCATAATATGAAAATGGGTCGGGTCGGGTGCACGATTTTGCAGGGCACGCGTATAAATTAAAAATGTTGATTTAATATATTATAGACGGTCATGATAGGAGCAGGCAGTATATAGCTGTGTTAAAAGCATTATAGTCGACTAGTCGGAATCGTACGTGCTCGATTTTACTGCAGCTTAGGCCTATACCCTTTGTAAACCGTACATTTCTATGTGATCACAGCCTTACCTCTTTAATTTTGCTACAAGATCTGTATAATTATTATCCCAGGTATAGTATCAGCATCACTTTTGACAAACATTCGCTGCATATTAGCTTCAATCCATGACATAATGATATGAATGGGTGGATATCCCATCCTTTTGGATGATCATGATCCCATCTTATCTTTGATTGTCAATGTATTCCCAACTGAAAATTCCTGCAGGTTATTGCATCAATGTATAGTCATGTATATTCCATTCCATGTTCCACATATTATCCCAATACCACCATCAAGATATTGTACATCCTTCCCCTTTGATTGTTTGTTGCCAAATAAATATGGTAGGCCTATTGATTGTTTTCACAATTGTCAACTATAGTATGTAGATTTTTTAAAGTGGTTCAATCATTTTGTTCAGCTGACATATTAAAACTGTTAATGGCAATAATTACTTTTTATAAGTCTCAGTCTCATGGTGTGTGTTAAGTCGGATAATGTCCTCGTTATCACAACTTTCGTGGAACATAATCATCCTCGCCTTCGCTTCGTATCACAATAAGTCTCAAAAATAGAAAACCTCACCCATGCTTTCCTTCACTGGAAACAAATTGGCTCTTAATGGAATTTATTTACAATAGTAAAAATCCATAACACAGCCTATGGTACGTAGTCTTTTGACCAATTTGCTGTTGAAGAAAAGACGGGACCACTTAAATGTTTATGTAAAACATCTGGACTTTCTGTCCATGGTGGAAGATGGATTTACAGTAACCCTTATTGCTCTTCAAAAATAGAATAGTCTTAAGGATCTAGGATAACTGGGCACAGGATTGCGTAACACTATCACCCCCTTAAACATTATATAATTCGTTCTATCA
This sequence comes from Ophiothrix spiculata, assembly GCA_000969725.1. Classification (NCBI taxonomy): domain Eukaryota; kingdom Metazoa; phylum Echinodermata; class Ophiuroidea; order Amphilepidida; family Ophiotrichidae; genus Ophiothrix; species Ophiothrix spiculata. The sequence goes on from JXSR01S064668.1 coordinate 105,546, forward strand.
TCCTTCGTTTTGGGTATAGAACACCCGATAGTATCTAGTGCGCGTGAATTCTATCCCGATCATTTTATATATATGACGCGTTACATCAAAAGGTACAAGTTGTCGGCAAGGCCGATTTTGAGCTACGGCCGTCTGAAGTTGAAAATGAGTGAAAAATGGTCGGGAGGTCGATCTTTAGATATCGTAAAAAATGAGGTCCTTCAAGTATGTATTTTCAATGAATGAACTTTGTTTTTGAAAAAATACATTCTAAATGTGAAAAAAATGCATTGTTTGTGACCAAGTCAGATCCAGTTTTCGCTGAAAATGTCAATGGGACCGTCACTTGAGTACCAAATATGACCAATTTGCACGGCAAATATCAGCGCATTCCGATTATTCTCCCTGGCAAATTTGGTATCGCCGTCTTTGTTGCAGTCTATATAGTATATCTGCCAAATTTAGTGTCAATCGGGCAAGTAAAAGTGCTGGTTGCTATGGAGTTTTGAATGGTTCCTTTGAAAACCAGCAATATCTTGAGTTTAAAATGTTCATGATTTTCAAACGCGTTTTTCTCAGAAGTGTGCTTTTTAAATCCGTCAATGTTGTCATTCTTTAATTTGTCATAGCTCGGTCACCGAATGGCCGATGCCTTTAATTTTGGTATCGTTTTAAAGCTGATTAAATAGGCTTCCCAGTGATATCAAAAATTCAATTTTGATTTTTGCACCCAACATGTACCTTTTGATGTAACGCGTCACATATGTTTGGCGACGGAATCTTCTGCTGCTCTTTTTCCAAAATATCTTCTTTTTGACTTCTCAGAAAAGCAATTGGTTCATATAAAACCATGATAACCCATGATAACCTTACATCATGAATCATTATGAACATTCCTTACAGGGCCAAAATATACCTTATGTCCTGAATTATCCAAAATATCTGACTTAAACATTTTATGTCAGTACCAGGATATAGGACAATTAAGTAGGCCCTTTATGTAGCTTAATTAAACCACTCTTTTAAGTTACATTCAGCTGACACCTGCACCTTAAAACTGAACTTAGACAGAAGTAAAAAGTTAGCTTTCAGAATCTTACCCAGCGTACTAAGATATAATAGAATATTATTCATCATGTTCTCGTTCTTTATTATTCTGTAAAAAGCGTTTTATTCACTCGTGATGTCTATGCATGCCTCCTTAAGGCAACCCGCGTCCAGGTGCGTGCGTTTCTCGTGCGTTTTACCCCAGCGGCGCTGTAGATATCGCACAGGGAGCTTCACGCATACAGAGAAGTTCAGAGCCAGAATATCAAAAGACACCATGAGCACAAAACGTGATCCCAAACTGCTGTCTTTTGAACTCCAAAACAATCAATAAAAGTCCAAAATTGAGAGGACTTGGCTGATTGGAAAGAATACAGGGTGGATCAAAAAACTTAGAACCCAAGTTCAATGTCTTTTTTCAGACAGTAATTGTACCTCAATCAACTTACATTTGCACAGAAATAATTGCTTATACCTTTTAAACCATCCCTGAAAGTTGTATACTATTTGCACTATTAGTTCTGAAGATACAGCTCTTTATGTAAACCTTCCTTCAAAGGTGCTTGTGCACGAAGGCTTTTCTTCGATATTTGTCTTCAATCTGATCCCCTTGATTTGCACCGTATTTGGATCCACACATGTTGTGCTGCATGTTAAATTACGCATGTTTATCTTATGAAAGTGATTGATCATCAATTTTGAATTGAATGATGTATCTGAACATAGCTTCAGATCGTGGAGGCCCAGTTTCATTAACGTAATGGTGCAGTACAGATTACTTGTTCATACAAGAGGCCTTTGGACTCAAGCTCACATAATTTTGATTGTTTGCATGTTTTTGTTTGTTTTGACTTCTCTGGTAATTATTTCCCAACACAGTGATTCGACTTAGTCACTCAATCATTGTCAGATTGATTGAATGTCTTCGAAAGATAAGCTAGGTAAATGCATTGAAAAAGCCTTCAATTCAAGCAGGGAACGCCCATAACACAACATGCAGTGCAATAAGTGCATGTTAGAGTACTTAAATTGATTACACATCAAAGTTGTGTAATCCATTGAAGGGTTGAAGTCAGAAGGAGACAGGAGCTATCGTGGACAAAGCAGTTTGAAGCAATTTTTTAATAAAGAACTGTATCTTAAAATCCAATGATCAAAACTTGATAAAAAATGCAGGAATGTAAAAAAATGACTTTCAACTTGGGTTTCAAGTTTTATGAACCACCCTGTAGTCTGTCATTCTTCTAAAACCAAAATTTAGCCTATGTAGATTATTTTATATTTGGTTGAGGTTTTGAAAGAAATAATAGACATTCTATGACACCATGGTATTGGTATTAGTGTCTGATTGCTGAACACTAAAGAACTTGTTAAAATCACTATAGTACGGCAAGATATTTTGTAGGTCTACAAAATCATAAGTAGGCCTATACTACGGTATATTATTTGCTCGTCTTAAACCTAGTTGGAGATACAAGTAATCATTGAAATATACAGTCTATAACATGATATGTTAAATACTCTTACCTTACCGATATAAAATGTAAGTCTATTGTACATCTGATCTCATTGCACTAAAATGTAGAATCTTAATTAAGCATGGCTAAAAAGTGACTGATGAGTTTACACAAATTGATCAAACTTATTTGATCAGAGTTAAGCGAAACGCGTATCATAATAGCTATCTCCGAGGTCCTCAAAAAAAAAGAAAACCTTGCTCTCCTTCACTGGAAACAAATTAGCTCTTGAAGGAATTTATTTACAATAGTAAAAATCCATTATACAGCCTATGCTACGTACTCTTTTGACCAACTTGCTGTTGATGAAAAGACGGGACCACTTAAATCTATCTAAAACATCTGGACTTTCTGTCCATGGTGGAAGATGGATTTACAGTAACCCGTATTGCTCTTCAAAAATAGTATAGTCTTAAGGATCAAGGATAACTAAGCACAGGTTTGCGTAACACTATCACCCCCTTAAACATAAGATTGAGACATCTTTTATTACGTCATTTATCATTTTGACATAATTTAGTCATCACATCACGACATCTTTTATTATTACGTCATGTATCACTTCCACATG
>JXSR01S064668.1:109483-140921 GCA_000969725.1 Ophiothrix spiculata
TGGGATTGATATCATGCATGAAGTCGTCAACTGATGTACGAGCTTTGTATACAACTCCAACTATTACATTTTTAGATTTCTGATTCTCTATTTCCACAAAACATGATTCGAAATTGTTATTTGCAATGCATAAATCTTCCCTACGTTTATATTTCAATTTATTTGATATATACAGACAAACACCCTCTTTATCACGACCGATTCTGTTGGTATATGCACAGCCCCCAAAACGTGTGCGTTCGTGTGTAAAACTTGCGCAACCTCCCGAAACAGTGAAACAAATTGTAATATAACAAATGTACATGACGCGATGATATTACATGATGACGTGTTAAATGATAAGATATGTTTTTGTAAATGATGTGATAAAAGGTGTGATGACATGATAAGTGACGGGATAAATGTTGTGGTAAAAGACGTTGCGATGTGATAAAGGACGGGATAATTAACGTGATAAGACTTGATGACACCTTGCATAATATGAAAATGGGTCGGGTCGGGTGCACGATTTTGCAGGGCACGCGTATAAATTAAAAATGTTGATTTAATATATTATAGACGGTCATGATAGGAGCAGGAAATATATAGCTGTGTTAAAAGCATTATAGTCGACTAGTCGGAATCGTACGTGCTCGATTTTACTGCAGCTTAGGCCTATACCCTTTGTAAACCGTACATTTCTATGTGATCACAGCCTTACCTCTTTAATTTTGCTACAAGATCTGTATAATTATTATCCCAGGTATAGTATCAGCATCACTTTTGACAAACATTCGCTGCATATTAGCTTCAATCCATGACATAATGATATGAATGGGTGGATATCCCATCCTTTTGGATGATCATGATCCCATCTTATTTTTGATTGTCAATGTATTCCCAACTGAAAATTCCTGCAGGTTATTGCATCAATGTATAGTCATGTATATTCCATTCCATGTTCCACATATTATCCCAATACCACCATCAAGATATTGTACATCCTTCCCCTTTGATTGTTTGTTGCCAAATAAATATGGTAGGCCTATTGATTGTGTTCACAATTGTCAACAATAGTATGTAGATTTTTTAAAGTGGTTCAATCATTTTGTTCAGCTGACATATTAAAACTGTTAATGGCAATAATTACTTTTTATAAGTCTCAGTCTCATGGTGTGTGTTAAGTCGGATAATGTCCTCGTTATCACAACTTTCGTGGAACATAATCATCCTCGCCTTCGCTTCGTATCACAATAAGTCTCAAAAATAGAAAACCTCACCCATGCTTTCCTTCACTGGAAACAAATTGGCTCTTAATGGAATTTATTTACAATAGTAAAAATCCATAACACAGCCTATGGTACGTAGTCTTTTGACCAATTTGCTGTTGATGAAAAGACGGGACCTCTTAAATCTATCTAAAACATCTGGACTTTCTGTCCATGGTGGAAGATGGATTTACAGTAACCCGTATTGCTCTTCAAAAATAGTATAGTCTTAAGGATCAAGGATAACTAAGCACAGGTTTGCGTAACACTATCACCCCCTTAAACATAAGATTGAGACATCTTTTATTACGTCATTTATCATTTTGACATAATTTAGTCATCACATCACGACATCTTTTATTATTACGTCATGTATCACTTCCACATGACATCTTTTATCATGTATCAACGTCATTTATGTAGTAATCACGTTGCGACATCATTTATTTCTTCAAATTGTCACACTGAGTGTCTAATCGTGTCATTTACTATGTATCACATCACTAATGTAGTCATCATTTTGCGGCATCTTTTATTACATGATTTATGTGACTGCCGTTATCACGCTGCGACGTCTTTTATTACACTCATGTTGGAACCTCGGAATCTTTGCTTAGACTTTAGTGATAGCATTGGGCAGACATTCTAGATCTATTCTGTTCCCAACCCCGTTTCTGTTAATTTCTGGACTTTAAAATCCGCCTGTGCGTTATATCATCAAGCATATGAGGTTGCACAATTTTGGATGAAAGAAAGAGTTGGATAATCAACTCCACTGTAATTTTTAATTTGGCTTTCCTCTCGAGAACTACCTTTTCTCCCGAAGTACGCGATGACGATACTGGTGGAAGGTCACATAACATGCTAGAACGTGATGGGGCATAGCTGCCTCCTCCTGCATGTGACCAGTGATGTGGCGTCCACGTGTGACAGTCTTTATCTGGTATGGGCTTGCAAGTTGCATGGCCAACTTGGAAAAAAGTTCACAATAACAAAATATGATATCACAATTTTCTGAATGCAAGCTGGTTAAACGCATGCGCATTTGTACCAAAACAGTAAGTACACGGTGGAAAAGTAATATTTTGCCTAAATCTCGATATCTCGGCAAAAAAAAAAATGCCTGCCTAAACCTCGATATCTCAGGAGACAAATTTTGCCGAAATATCGAAATTTCGGCAAGCATTATGCCATCATATCGATAACTCGGCAAGCGTTTGACGACATATCGATATCTCGGACATCACGGGTATTCGGCGTAACACTGGTCACACTGACCACAACGCAGTGATCAGTGCGTCCGGCGTGACCAAGAAAAGGGTGAATTAGGGTTGTTTTTGTGGACCAAATGGCGGATCAGGTGACACCGTTTAAGATATCTAAACAGCAATTTTGGGAAATTTCCAAGAAATAGGGTGCCTTTTCAAACCCTTGTGGGAAAACAGTATCGATAAAATCCCGATTTAGGGTGTGGATAGGGGTAGGATACATTCTAATCCTCCCACTCGTCAACAACCTGTGCACACCACAGGGGACTGTGATTCCATCAGTGGTCACGTGACAACGGAATAACACCATTTGGCTTTAAAGGCTAGTGGATGCTAGCTTAAGAAAAAAATAGTTTTCTCTATAATATAAATTTTATTTTGATCGTTGACAGCATGTGAAGCAAATCTATGGAACCCTCCCTCATGTAACCGAGACTGTCCAATCTGTTACAACGGTGGCGTATGTGACGACAAGTCTGGAATTTGTATATGTGGGCCAGGATTTGGAGGGGAACTTTGCGAAATCAGTAAGTAAAGTGTATAATAACTTGAATAAGAACAAGAAACGATCTTCGGAATATTAATATTATAGTGGAGGGATTGTGAGCTTTAATTTTTTATACCAAGTAACTCTTGAATACAACGCGCTATTGAGTCATGTGTTACTGTGACACACGTATATCAGTTGACTACTTTCGTTATAAGCCTTTGCTGATCTGAACACCTCTTAACGCATTATTACAATAAGGGAGATGTCCAATAGAGAAAACAAAAACGGATGATAATAAACAATGGTATGTTTCTTTAAAAGTCAAAATTTTGTTTTACGTGAACCTTGAATATCAAAAACCTGAAGACCGTTATCAAAATTAATATGTTTGGATTTACTATATATTTGTGTATCTCGGTACTTTTGACACACTCATATATTATAATTTTAGTACCGGTGTGAAAGGAATCCCCTGAAATGGTAGTCCGCCTTCCATAGACCATAATGGAGTAAAAGGTGAAACTAATGTTTCGTGAGAGTTGTTAGCCTATACTTTGCCGCACAACCCAGACAATTAGAACGGGGGACTTACATTCCTGCTACACCGGTGTGAAAGTAATCGTAGTCCCCCTGAAATGGTAGTGCGCCTTTCATAGACCATAACGGAATAAAGCGTGACATTAAAGTTGCGTGAGAGTTGTTAGCCTATAGTTTACTGTGCAACCCTGACAATAAGAACAGGGGACTTACATTCCTGCTACGCCAGTACATAATACAGTTTAAGAAGAATTAAATATTGTTTATACGAATAAAATAAAGATATGAAGCTAGCAATATTTTCTGTGTAATGATCTTACAGTTCATGGAAGGAATAAGTTTGGTCAAGGTGGTACATTTGAATGCAGCAGCAGTGATGATGACGCATGTAGAGGTAAACTCTTGTGTCAGATGGATCCATATGGATGTTCTTGTACAGCTGGGTATCATGGTTTAGACTGTGATCTAGGTTAGTATAGAATGAATCTGTATAAATATGATTGAAGGGTTTGGGATACTATCACGTCAGCTAGAGCACTCCAAAACACCTTGTACCAGGTGTCCCAAAATGGTTATAGTAAAATGATCGTTTGCAAAAACTATAGCTGTAGGAGAATTTAAACTTTGCTTAAATATTGATCAATATCTTTGCTTAGTGTTAACAAAGTTTTAACATTACAGCACTATTATTTTTTGAGTTATCAACAAAGATAGCTACCTATGTCAGAAACGAATCTTTACCAAATTCAACAAAATCGGAAGCATATTCGTTTGATGTAATTTTAACCCTCGTTCAATCCCATGTGAACTTGAGATTGACAGGACCAAAGTTAGATTACTTTATACCAGAGTACACGGTAGCGTTTCTTCACTCCATTGATAACAAAATCATGAAAATTTGGTAAGCTTTTACGTAATTATGACTTCATGAATGACGGTTATTCTCTATTCGTGTGCCTCCTCGATAACGATCTGAAAAGAAGACTTCAAACACGCCAGAACACTGACAAAACACAGAGATCATATCGCCCAATACACAGTGTTATACAGCCTCCATTGGCTGTCTAGTTCAGGCCTGCTCATGGATAGTAATCAAGTTTGCCAGAGATTCTTCTTCCCCTCTGGCCCGGGGAGTTGGCTTTTTGCTGGGTCCCACGGAGTGTGGATCAGGGGCACGATACTAATTATATACAGGTCTGTGTCGTTCTGTAGATCGCTTCAGCACGTCTCGTCACACGGGACAGGTCACACTGACTAAACGCAAAGATCACATAACTCCAGTGCTACAGGACCACCATTAGCTGACTGTGTCTAAACGCATTGAATGACCCCCCTTCTGGTGTTTAGGACTTTTCATGATCACTCGGTAATTTAATACTCAGCCCCGACACACCACACCAACGCTCACTCATCTCAAGTCTCTTTTGGATTTCCTTCGTTATGGGCAAGAACAAATTTCTATGGACAAATAGCAATCGCCGTTTCTGCACTAAAATCACACTATAGCCTATTAACTATATTGTCTCCCTTTCTTTTGCAGATTGCAACCCTGGCACATACGGTGCTGACTGCAAGCAGACATGTCATTGTCCATCAGGCGATTCGTGTGATGGAGCAACAGGAGTGTGCGATGGCGGAGTTTGTGCCGATGGCTGGACAGGGCCTAACTGCCAAGGTAAACAGTCTGTTCAGTATTCACAGATAATATGCACTTGATCGTCCGGACCAAAGCATAAAATACCAAAATCAACATCACTCGTCATTCTAACTTTGCATTTCGTTACCCGATTTTGCTGTCATATTATAATGATATCAATATTCAAACAGTGTTTAGATATTCAACAGGAAAAATAAATTAACGAATATCCGTGGGGCAATAGCAGAGGAGATCTGCTCGAAAAGTAATTACGAATACGCGAAAAAAAACCCCAAGAGTGTAGCTACAGATTTAAATTGAGTAAACGACACAGTTAAATATGATACACGGAATGTCAATACGGAATAGCTTGAAAGAAATAGGAAACAAATTTATACTTCATTTTGTAATTAATTTATCCAGAATACAAGTAAAGAGACTTGAAAAAAAAATGCTTGTAGAATTTTGACTGCCTTTTGAATTTTTATTTCAAATTTAATTCTTTGTAATGCTGTTTTATCTGAAAAAGCACTCTGGTCATTTTTAACTACAATTTATCAATTGGGTAACATTATTTTCCCTTTTTCTGCATGCATTCTTCTTTTCTAACTGCATGGGTTTCTCAACCTACTGACATAACCACCAGTGCGCTGCGGTAAGTAAAACTATTTTGAGAGATTCTGCGAAGAGTGAAATGTAAAACTTATAGAAATGAATATCTGATTTATACAGTATGTCCCAGAAAAAAGATTACAACCTTTGTAAGTATAGTTTTTGACTTGCCGGAAAGTCGGAAAATATGTAAAGGTGTCATTTTATAGTCCATAAAACAGACTTAAAAGTTAAATATAAAGTTTGTTTCATTTCTATCGGTAATCCAGAACAAAAGTTATGCTTTGCAAATATTTGGATGTAAACTTTTTTTGTTCAATTTAATGATTTTGAAGTTGTATTGATTATTGTCCTTGGTCTTTTCATGCTACCTTTTTTTTTATCTATGCTGAAAAAATAAACAAATTTGATTAAACAATATGGCAGATATGATCAATTTTCCAGGGTGACCCATTTTATTCCATTCAGAAACATCCCTGCTTATGATCAATAAATATTTTTTAAAACAAGCTTTGTTAGACACTACCGATTGAAATAAAACAAACAGTATCTTAAAGTTCAATTCATAGTCTATAAAATGCAACCTTTACATACTCTCTGACTATCTGCTAGACCTAAAAAAATGTACGCAAAGATTGTAAGGGGAAACCTGGTATTTTAGGAGGAAAAACAAACAATACATTGCTTTTTTATACCCTCTATTTAGTGTACCGTAGCTATGTTTTGTCATAGATACAAACTAAAACAAGTTATTTAAACACGCAATGTTTGCACCTTGCAAACGATTAATGCAAGAAGGTAGTCTGCAAAAATTACAAATACTAAATCTAATATGTGATGACTCACCCTGAAAAGGGGGACTTTGTGACAGAAAACTTTTCAAGATACAGGTGAAAATAGGCAGCAAAAATAATGACAATAATAGGAATTTCTAGGAGATTTTCTGTTGTAAAATGTGATCGCCTTGATCAATTTCAACAATTAAGGTGTCATTTAAAGCTAAAAAAATGTTGCAACAGATGAAATGAAATAATCAAAATTGATACCATCTTCCAAGTCCCCCCTTTCGGGGTGAGCCATCACATATATATTTTCTACACTTTGGGTACGCAGTTGCAGAAGTAACAGGTATACAGGTAACTAGTCGGACTTCGACATCTATAGATATTACTTGGACAAGCTTAAACAACCCGGACTCGTACGAGGTTGACTATCAACTGATGAATGAAGACAATTGTATGAATACACCAGGACAGCGTACTAGTGATTATAGGGGCCCAGGGACTTCTACTAGGATCACCGGTTTAGTTCCATACTCAGTATACGCGGTATTTGTCAAGGCAACTGATGGCGTATGCGATGAAGATGAATTGTCTATAAGTGTAACAACGGATACAGTTGGTAAGCAAAATCAAAATCCATGGATAACAAGACCATTGTATTTCTGTTTTTTGGCCACATTAGGATGCCGGTGTAGCAGGAATGCCCCATTCTTATTGTTCGGGTTGTGCAATAAAGTATAGGCTAACAACTCTCACGCTTTATTCCGTTATTGTCTATGGAAGGCGGACTACCATTTCAGAGGGACTAAGACTATTTTCACGCCCGAATGTATTTCAATTTGTGAATATAAAACTTTTTCACAGCTTAGTGATTGTTATATACAAAAACCTTTAATTTACTTTTTTCCTATTGTTTGCAGTACCAGACACACCACCGTCAAATTTGAAATACAATTCTACCACACAGTCACTAATGTTAACATGGGATGAAATACCATGCGGAAATAGAGGTGGCGATATATCATTATATAAATACGTATTTGATTCAATGAGTGAAACTCAAGTAACAGATAAGTCTGTTACTTTCAACCAATTATCAGCTTGCTCAAGTTATGACTTCAAAGTCAAAGGAGTAAATTCCGCTGGTGACGGACCCTGGTCAAATACTGTAAATGCAGAAACCAATGATGAAAGTAAGTCACTCGCAAAGTGGCGAAATAAAACATGTTTCTTAGAGCCGTCCTGTGTTATACAGGGTGTATCAAAAAGAAGTTAACAGTGATTAAAGTGCCTCCATTTCAAAAAGTATGATACATTCTCTAAATTACATATGTGCGACGACCAGAGCAAAAATTATGGTCAATTTTGTCAAAAATGGATAGGATTTAGCCTCCAAACGTCATAAGTTATATTTTTTCGTTCTATTTGATCTTCTTTTTAGCTAAAAGATGTTACCTTCAGTCAAAATTGTAAGTGCGGGTAATCTTTGCACAGCTGATTTTATTTACAATTTACAAATTTGACCATAATTTTCGTTTCGGTTGTCGTACGACTGTAATTTTTTCTGTAATGGAAAGATAATGGTCTCTATTATTTATAATTAAAACCAAATTTAGAGAAGGTATCATACTTTTTGAAATGGAGTCATTTTAATCGCTGTAAACTTCTTTTTGATATACCCTGTAAAACGATAACATCTTGTACGAAAACACATCATGTCTTTCTTAATTGATTCGTCATTTTCCGTTCTACATCATCTGATATTGATTCTGCCATATTTTGCTTAAGATTACTTCGAGTATAAAAATTGTATTGTATAAAAAGAACCTTCACAAGACACGGAAAGGACATGACACAATTTGATTTATTTTATTTTCAACCTCAAGTTGCTAACAACCATATTCGTACAACATTGCACAATAAACGTAAGGTTAGTAAAATGGTTTATTTTAAACTGTAAATAGATATAAGACAAATGTTGCGTTTTCACAATAACAGTGAAATTCTTATTTAATGTAAAGTTTTCATGCAAGCATGTCAAAACATGACTTCATTTTGAATACAAACTCCCTATTATTGCGCGGTTTGAAGCTTTCGCTATGTGTCTGATTAAAAAATTAATACTGATTACATAATATATTAAAGGTTTGTGAATACTTCACCACCATCATATTTCAAAGAGCAATAAAAACAAGAAACATGTTCCGAAAAAGGAACGAAGTAATACCACAAATGTATGAATATTGGTCACGTGCGGGGCACTGCTACTCCCTTGAACCATACGTTTTTATTATCTCTTTAGAACCAGCAGCTGTTACGGATTTGTCAGTAAACGAAGTAGCGAACCCAGAACAATTACATGTCACGTGGAAAGCCCCCGATCCACCGTGCGCTGCTAGGTACCACATCGAGTATCAAGCAACTTATGTCGATCAGTGTGATTCATCAGGTGGTCCCAGGGAATCCTTTACAACTATCACAGGAACCGCTGTGACTATCACAGGATTGCAGGCACACTCAACCTACTCAATATTTGTTTCGGCCGTAAATGACCTCGGCTCTACTGAAACGAATGAAGATGGCACTACAGGAACAGAAGGTATATAGATTAAGCATGAGTAGTCAAGAGAAAAATGGTGGAATGTAATTCTAATTATGCAATTCATACATCTGAAATTTAAAAAGGTGACCCAACACCGCTACTTCAAAATGTATCAAACACTCAAAATGTAATTGTAAGTTGGAGCAGAAAAAAAACCCTCTTCACATTTAGTAAATTACATGTTTTCAGTTTAGAATGACGCCCACAATGAAGTCCAAAACATCTAGCAAAATGCATTTTCTTTACACAACGAGAGTTTTCTTAAAATAAAAAAGAAGAAAAGAAAATTATAAAAAAGTCAAGTTCAAGATCATCCTTAGTACTACTTAGTACAAAGGTAGCTGATAAGGACATGTCATAAATAGGCAAATATGTGTATCTAAACCAGGGTGTGTGGTATTTCAAAAGGTCCATTTTGTGTTCAAGACTTTGTACTTTGTGGTGTCTACTTAGTACTTCTCAAAAGTTTCCATAACCTTAGCTAATATATCCCGATTTTTAACTATGATTCACTTTGTTGGACGATTGACCAAAACGTTTTGTGCATTCTGGTACATGGATGGATCCCAATTTCTTGAAAATTGATATTTTCACGAAAAAAGGTTTTATTCCTTAGTCAGTATACAAGATATTTGTGAGCTGCTCTGTTGAAACCCGGACGAAGTCGGACAAATCCATTTTCAAAATTTCCCAAATTTACAATGGTAAAATTATTATAACGTTCCAATGATATATCATACTCAAGTATTGCTCATTGTTTTGTCTGTCAAAAAGTGACATTTAGGTTGACAATTCTTTTGTTTTCTATTGATTTGTGACAAGTTTATTGGGCTATATCGCCTTAATCGAAGATGGCGATTTTGTCCGGATTTCGTTGGAGCAGTCACAAATTTTGTTAAGGCAACAGACGGTCTATACAATGAGGATGAATTGTCCATAAGTGTAACAACATGTGCAATTGGTAAGCGTTTTTGGCCTTAGATTGCCCTGAATCTATACACACTTGTATCTTTATTTCATTGTGACCATACAACTCAAACTAATTGAGCACCATTTATCAAATTCTTTTTTTTTGAAGCACCCGAGGCACCACCTGCAAATTTGAACTATAAGTCTACCACGCAGTCACTAACGTTTACATGGGATAAAATACCATGCGGAGATAGAGGTGGCGATATATCATATAAATACATTTTTGATTCTTCAAAGGAAATTTCAGTAAAAGATTTGTCTATTACGATTGACAAATTATCAGCTTGCTCAAGTTATGACTTTAAGATCAAAGGGGTAAATTCAGCTGGTGACGGACCCTGGTCGAATATCAATAATGCTGAAACCGATGATGAAAGTAAGTCGCTCTTTAAATTTAAATGACAAATCGTGTTTCAAAGATCAACTTATTTTATACATACACAGATTTTTGTTAGATTTCTCACTTAACATGCACTTAAAGCAATACTATAAAGTGTTAAAAATGAAGCGCCAGAATGTGGCAATAATTGCAATGGTGTTATTTACGCGTCAGTTAATTAAATAAATACCACCGCTTGTACAGTTGATATCTAAGCGGATATTTTGTACTGTGCGAAAAATGAAGTTTGCAACTTTTTTTAATTGACCACGAGGAGTTTAAAAGTTCGTAACTTCTTTTTTTCAGTCAATTGTCAGAAATAGGGTGTCAAAAGAAAGCTTGAATTCCAGCGCTTGTACACATAATCTTCAAATTACGTTTACGAGTTCCGTATTTGCGTACGAGCCATTTTTTCTAGGTGAGGCGATACTTTTTGGGTGTCTGTATATGGTGCGCTATATGAATTTCGCGATGAAAAATTATTCACATACAGATCTATATTATATAGCGCAGTTTATTTGATGTAATTGAATACGTCAAACTGTTCCCATGTTCGCCGTGTTCCCAGTCAAATTTTTCGACTGTGTCAGCAAAACTCGGAAAACACCCAAAACATGAAAATCAGTCGTTCAGTTTCAAAATGGTGGCCGAAAAACGTATTTAAATTTTCAAAAATAAAATTCCCGCCAAAAATTTGAAAACGGCTTTGCTGATTGATTTTTTGATAAAATTTGGCTTATAGAAGCAGAAAATTTGGCTTATAGAAGCTGACTATATATGTATATAAGCGACAAAATTTTTTTTAATAGTATATAAGGGCATAACATCTCACAATGTCAAATAATGTAATTTATCTGATGTGCATTTGCGTATATAAAATCGAAATGTCCGCAACATTGCAAGTTTTCAAAAGTCCTCCCAAAGTAACAGCAACAGATAAGTACAAATACATTGCTGAAAAGAAATTGGAAAAAAAGTTATTCGGTTGTGATTTATGGACAAAACAAATATTGAACAGCGCCATCATTTTACCAGTTTATGCTAATTATCTCAAAAACGACGGGACCAAGTTTGATTTTGTTTGCACCAAAACATGCGCAACCCCTACCCTGACAATCACATAAAACAGCTTTATTGTGTTTTGTTGCGTTTTCGCTTCGCGCGAAAAACAAAATCCAGGGTCCATATGGACCCCCTCGTGCACGTAAGTGTTAAAGTATTTTCTTTTAAAAATAAATTAGTATCAGAAGAAAACTTATGTGCAAAGGCTATTTTATAACATAAAGACTACGTAAGAATTTCAAATGCGATTTTCTCGAAATGAGTCTTTCGTCATATAGAACAGTATGTGATATGACCGACGATATGACTCTTTATTTGTCGAGACAGGCCAATTCAAATTGACATATATTTTTTTTATTCTTGTGCTTCTTGTGTTTTCAATTAACTTTAGACATTGCAATTTCTTTGCCCGAATGTGCGTGAACTTAGTGTAAAATAATGGACTTAATGATACAAGCTGTGTTTGAATATATATTACGTGCCGGGCACTGCGAATCCCTAAATCCGTAAGTGTTTGCTTTCTCTTTAGAACCAGGAGCTGTTACCAGTTTGTCAGTGAAAGAAAGAGCATCAAACTCAGAAGAATTAGATGTCACATGGAAAGCTCCCGATCCGCCATGTGCTACTAACTACCGCATCGAATATCAAGCAACCAATGTCGATCAGTGTGATTTATCAGGTGGTCCCAGGGAATTATTTAGAACTATCACAGGAACCTCTGTGACTATCACAGGATTACAGGCTTACTCAACCTACTCAGTATTTGTTTCGGCCTTAAATGACCTCGGCTTTACTGAAGCTAATAACGGTGGTACAACTGGAACAAAAGGTAAATTGAACATGAATAGTCATAGGCAAAAGAGCCTTAATGTTTTTATTGTAAAAATAAGCTGTAATGGTATTTTTTAATCACTTGATTCATTAGAAATATTTGGAGTTACATGTATATAGTTGTTTTTTACCTTTATATATATATACATGTCACATATGCATGTGATATACAGTAGAAACTCTTAATATCAGAAAAATACTTAAAAGTATTTTTTCTGATATTGAGATATCTTTTTCTGATCACAATCAAGAACTGTGTCACGAAAAATATGTAAGCTGTGTCAAATCTTTTGAGTAAGCCCAAGGAAAATTATCTGACAAATACAAAAGTGAGTGAATCCCGTTTAAAAAGCTCTAAATTCTTAACTACAATCTATTCTAGCTCCAAATGCAGCTCCGGCAGGTGTGACGTTTACCTCTACAACCACGTCTATTGAATTCTCCTGGAACCAAGTGCCTTGTGGTAACAGAAGAGGGTTGATTACATCCTATGAGTATCAGTTTGATCTTTTATCTGGATCGTCAACCTCAAGATCTGTACAATTCAACCAATTGATACCTTGTACAAGCCATACCTTCAAATTGCGGGCTGTTAATGAAGGAGGACACGGTCCATATAGTGACGAAGTGGTTGCAAGAACACGGGGTGAAGGTAAGGTTTAATTGAGTCACTGAAATGTTTGACTTGAAAATAGAATAAGAAGTAAATTTATTGACCGATATGAAGTAACGTTTTGCTGTACCTACGCGCTAGACCATTTTAAAATTGTTCAACAACGAACACCGCGAAAAAGTGTAGTTAAAAATTATTAAAATAAGGTTGATTTTCATTTTGTCCTTTTGCCAAAGAATGTATTGTCCACTCATTAGCATTACAAACCTTATTACTCTTTTTTCTAGCCCCCGGCGCCGTGACATCACTATCTATTTCCCCACTTCAAAATGGTTTGCAAGTCTCTTGGATACCTCCTGATCCGCCATGTGCTGATAAATTCAAAGTGAGCACAGAGTTAACCAATCAGGACCAGTGTGACGATACCGGAGGAACCAAGACATTATTCGGAGAAACGACAGACAATTATATCACTATAACAGGACTTCTTGCGTATTCTACGTACAATGTATATGTTCAATCCGTTAATAACGAAGCTGGAGATGGTGAAGAGGAGGTCATTAGTGAAACTACTGCAAGTACAGGTGACAAATGTCAAAGCTACCATGATGCATGGTGTTATGGTGTGGGTGTTATGGTGTAACTTTTTCACCAATAATCCTTTCCTGAGTAAAAACAAAAACAAAACGAAAGCCACTGTTCAACTATTAGGCCAAAAAAAAAAAACTCTGTCTCAACCCTAAGCGCTATGCGGTTTTTTTTATTTGGTACAAAAGGGCTACGCGGATGCGGAAATATCCCCTAATTTTTTAATTGCATTTTCTCGGCCACTATTTTTTTTCGCGGCCGCATCGCGGCCGTTTATTTAACCTTTTCCCCAGTAGTAGGAAAAAAGATGAACAAAACTGAAAATCTCTCAAAAACCTAAAAAAAAAAAAGGAATGCGCTAAATTTTGATTTTTAAAAGCTATGCGTGCGGGAAGGTGAGACAGACTTTTTTTTTTATTTGGCCTTATATAAACGACAACAAACTTGAACTTAATAATATCAATCGACCTAGATGTAAGATCTCACAGTGTTAAATAATTTACCTGGTGTGTTTGCGTATATAAAATCCAACGTCCGTAAAACTGCAACTTTTTAAAAGAAATAACAAAATTATAAATGTCTGGAGATAGTCCACAGTTCCAAACATTATAAAATCTCGAAAAATTTCTCGATGTCGCTCCAAATATCTACTAAAAATACTTCACAAAATTGATCTATTAGCAAATATTTTCAGTTGGCAAAGTTCTTCAATATCTAGTTCTAATCAAAATAGGAAATAGTTTACAATGGGAAACTCGACCCACAGATTAAACCTTCAGTATCATATAATCATTGTTTTTCCTAATCTCCTCCACAGCTACAAGCAGAAAATCACTCCATAAATCTACAGCAATCACTCCATAATAGTTTCCAATAGACAACAATTTGTTTCTTACCAAGTAAAAGCTAACTGTCTTCCAAAAATTCAAAATCATATGTGACCCGCCATATCGAAAGGTGCATTAAATGGTCCAAATTTCTTTTGCTTATTGGATGTTTGGTTAGGGGCCGCTTCAAAACTCAACCGGTGGCTGACCACCCGGAACTGGCGGTTCAGGGCGGTTGCCATTGTTCATAACAAACTTACAAATTGGTAAAAGGCACCGGGTTGATTCGGAAACTATAGTTATGAGAAAATCGAGTTTAAAGTTTTTGTATTGAGTAAAAATTGCATAGAGAGAGGATTTTTATATTGTTTTTAACATATTTTTCTTTCTTATATTTTGGATGTTTGAACTTGATAAATATAATAGAATACATTTCAAAGGCAACGTTTCTGATGAAATTAAAAAATCGACGTGATTTTTGATTATGCTCAGCAAGCTTCAATGGCCCGTACCTGCGTTGTACCTATTATTATAGCGGGTAACATGTGCCTTTGCATCAAAATTTAGATATCACTTAATGTGCATTGTGTCATTTCAGTCCAATCAAAACACTACACCTTGCCATTCTAAAAATAACGCTTAACACGATGGTAAACCCCCACTTAGCAATGTTCCAAGAATGGTTCCAGGAAATGAACAAGCATCCGAAGACAGTAGTTCATTGTTTGTCAAATGAATAAATAATGAGTTGTGATTGTTCTAGATAGTCCAACTCATTCTAAATACATATACCAAAACATCTTCTTCTTGAATTTTCTCCTGTATAGAATATTTTCAACTTTTAATTGAGGTAAATGACCTTTTTTATCACACCAAGTGACATCAAATAATTAAAAAATAATATTGTGACAATTAGTTACATTAGAATATGAATTATTTAAGGGACTGTAACCATAGCTTTGTTGCAATACTATCCTTGATAAATAATGTTTCAATACTATTTAAAATGGGATAACAATTCTCTATTACCTTGTTTACGTTTTTAGCTCCATCCGCTCCTCCTGCAAATGTCGCCTCTACAGTAGCAAATACGTCGTTAACATTTGAATGGGATAGAGTGCCATGTGGCAATAGAGGAGGACCCAATGAGTTCACATACCAACTGACAGATAATGATAGCACAACTATTGCTCAAGGCGACACATATCTTCTCATCGCTGACATCGAAGATCTGACTCCATGCACTACTTACATGTTTAGAGTGAAGGCATTCAATGATGCTGGACAGGGAGACTACTCGGATCCGCTTGAGGTTGAAACTGATGATCAAGGTACTCTACCAAGTGCTACTACGTCTATTATTAACGAAATATCATGGTGTTACATATCAAAATGGTTTGACTATTACCTTTAACCTTCTCCAATACACATTTCTTACACATCAGTTCGAGAATTCCGGAATAGTCATTTATTGGCAAACAAGACACAGTTCTTAACTACACATACACTAGAACCGTAAAGATGAATATACAATCAAATACTGGACTTTGATAAATCCTGAAACAATCTCTCTGTTTTTGTAGTTCTTGGTCCTGTTCAATCACTGGCGTCATCAGAAATCACATCCGACTCGGTAACATTAATGTGGGATGTCCAAATTGAGAGTCCGTGTGCAACTGATAATTATTTCGTTGAACACGCCTTGATGAATAGAGATCAATGCGAGGATATCGTTGACCCCACATGGGTTACAAACGGATACGTGGATTGTACCAATGTGACAATTGCGGGACTCACTCCTTACTCGACATATCAAGTCCGCGTGTATCCTGTGAATGGTGTGGGATATGGAGGAGTTGCATCAATACTTACTAATACTGCTGAATCAGGTATATAAAAACAACCCTTTGTGAGGTAAGAAAGTGAAAAACCCGGAGATTAGTTTGAAGTAGGAGGAAATGTAACCAATAATTGTAAAATTGTTTTTCATATTTGAAACATATTTAAAATAGTAAATGCATCAAAAAGATAGTTGGATCTCTTTTTATATAAATAATCATATAAATGTAATCTTTGTTATCTTTTAATCAACTCAAGAACCGATTTTTGGTTGGTATGTGTAGCAAAAATATCGTTAAAGTATCATCATTATCAGTTTATAATACATATTTATGTGTTAAAAACTTCAAAAATCCTGTCAGTACACTTGTTAAAACACACGTGTCACTGCATTCGGAAATTTTCTTCTATTGGACCCTATTTTGCGTTAAGGAAACATACCGCAAAATTTCAAAATTTCTGTTTCAATTTGAACAAAAGATTGTGCAATTTGATACATTAGTCAATCATTCTCTTCTTTCTTTCTTTTTTCGTCTGGACCTTAAAATTGCCAGAGGCATGTCACACCTAATCCAAACTTGAGTACATCTCCTTATATTACATATTGCTAACAGGTTTCATTTTTAATCTTTCACAGTTCCATCAGGACCTCCGACAGACATTCAGGACTTTTCCAACGACGAAAACTCTATTTCTTTTTCATGGAACAAACCGTTATGTGGAAACCGCAGTGGTGATATCTTTAAGTACAAATTAACTCTGAATCCTGGAAATAACGAATTAACAACCGGTGATCAACAGGTTACTATTGATGGATTAACGGGATGTACTGAGTATATATGTACTATAGCTGCATTTACAAATATTGGTGAAGGTCCCCGTGGTTTGCTAGACACATTTACCCTCGGAACAGGTAATCACAATTTATCTTACCTTGTTTTTAGCGTACATTGCTATTACGTTCCACCATAATTTTAAATTTACTTTAATAGATGAGGGTGTCAAAGGAAAAACGCTTGGTTATTGTGAAAATCAATGAAGGTGCTGTATATAGGCCACCAAATAACAAACATTCCAGTGACGAGATAGCTAAGAGAGTTATGCAATGGCTACATATCGAATTATATGAAACCATCCATGCCAGCATTGAGGATTTGTCCTTTTAAGGTTGTATTAACATACCCCCTCATTATCTTTTGGTATTTACCGATCTAGAAGATCACTATTAATATAACCTTCTGTTTGAAGTATTAAACCAATACTCAAAGCAATAAATTAACTCAACTAAAAAGCTTTCACTCTGTAACACTATGGCTTGATCACTTCTGATGGTTGTCAGAAATCAACCACCTGTGACTAAAGGTCACGAAGGCGGGACTTCTGACAATATGTGATGACTCACCCCGAAAAGGGGGACTTCGCGACAGAAAACTTTTCAAGATACAGGTGAAAAAAGGCAGCAAAAATAAAGAAAATAATAAGAATTTCCAGCAGATTGTGTGTTGTAAAATTTGATCGCCTTGAACAATTTCAACAAGTAAGGTGTAATTTTAAAGCTTGGACAATGCTGCAACAGATGAAATGAAAAAAAAATCAAAACATTGAAATCATCTTCAAAGTCCCCCCTTTCGGGGTGAGCCATCACATATACCCTTCATTTTTGATCGGCAGGGTGTTCGACTCTCGCCCACTTCTGAATTGATAACTGCAAATGTTGAAGAAAGTAGTTGCTCTAATATAATCCCAAGAATGGTTCTAAATACCTTAAGACTATACGATAATTGTAATTGAGAAGCATACTATATATTAACATTTTCTGATAACATCGGGACAAAGGTGGGATCATTGGACGAGTATCAAATTCAAGACCGCTTTATAGCATATCATTAATTTTGAAACTGCTTCTACTCATCTCACCACATAAGTTTGGTCAGGCAAAAACGTACTATAGTGTAACACTCCTTCCGACGGTAAACAGTATCATACTTTCACTTATTTTATCAAATCATTTCTGACTGTACCACCTGGAAGGTGCATCTTCTTGATTTAAAAATATACTTCTAAGCAATTTACATAGCAGATATGTATTTCACATGTTGTCGTTAAGCAAAGCAAGTAATTTTCTACACTCTTTAGCAAAAAAACAAACTCACCGTATTAGATATTCATACGATTTTTAAAACTTTGATTCTTGGCCATAGTTTCAATAGAATTACTGATTTCTCGGTTATTATGACCTGATAAGGACGTCAGACATTAGTGAAAGACGCTAGTTTTGAAATTAATGGAAGGTTAGACATATATAATTACCCATGATAGTATTTAAGGTATGTAAAAAGTACTCATTTTTTCTTAAAAGTTCCAAACAGACCAACACGTTTGACCGCTTTTAGCCGTAGTATGGAAGCGATTACAGTTGCTTGGACGGAACCAGACATAATACCATGTCCAATAACTCAATACACTGTAAGAAGTACATGAACAAATTATCAAAGCATTTGAATTGTAATCATAGTCAAATCAGAGGTTTTAAAAAAATATGTGACCTGTCATATCGAAAGGTACCTGGAGGGTCCGAAAATCGAATATTTTGGTTTCATCTGAAAGATGTTTTTCAGCTTTGGTTATTGGTTGTTCGGTTGCAAAGGTACATCCAAATGGGTGAAAGGCATAGGGCTGATTCGGGAAACTGCAGTTCTGAATCAGCTTTAATCAAACTGGATGGAGAGAGGATTTTTATCTTCGTTTTTAACACATTTTTCATAGGTTTGGATGTTGGAACCTGATAACCCTAGTAAAATCGAGGACAAAAATAGTACAACATTCCTAAGGTGCACATTTGGAAC
Organism: Ophiothrix spiculata; assembly: GCA_000969725.1. Lineage (NCBI taxonomy): Eukaryota > Metazoa > Echinodermata > Ophiuroidea > Amphilepidida > Ophiotrichidae > Ophiothrix > Ophiothrix spiculata. Next base: position 128,615 of record JXSR01S064668.1, read on the forward strand.
ATCATTTAAGTACAATTTGAGTACATTTATAGTACACAAATTTGTACTAAAACTGTACTATAATTGTGTTACAAATGTGCATCTCAGGAATGTTGTACTAGAATTGTACTCGATTTTTTCCAGGGAAATATAGTAGAAGACACTTCAAAGGTACCGGTTCTAATGAAATTAGAAATCCGACCTGGAACACGATATTTGACCATGATCAGCTTATATGTCCCGTAGCACGTAATTTGCTGTGACAACCCTAAGATACTTGCCGATATGACAAGTCACATTTGTGCTCAAATCGCTAATTTGATACCTAAGAGAAGGACTGTCCCGTACACTTTTCTTCTCATGCTCTTATTCTTATATCCTCCAAGGCCCTTAATGACATAATTTAAAGAAAAAACACGCAACCAAAACAATTACCTTTCCTTGATCGATTTAAATAAAATATGCTCATTTGGTGGCTATTTTGAATTTAAAATGTGTAGATGACTTAAGCCAAACGTATTTTTATAGCACCAGAAGTAGTTTCCCAGTAAAAAATGTACATTTATAAAACAATTTTTACAAATATTTATTGGTTTTAGTTATTTTGTTAAAATTATCGTATTTTGCGTAACTCTATAGATTTCTATGAGAACAATACATAAACCATATGACGACAATTTTGTGCCACCAATCGAATCTGACATACGAGTACAGCTTCCACCCAGCACTCTTCAATATACGTTTATAGGACTATTTCCCTCCACCGAATACGAATTTCAAGTTTTTGCTCATACTATTGTCGGTTTTGGAGATTCAATATCGGAAAACTACACCACTCTTCCCGCAGACAACAATGGTAAGCAGTACTTGCAATAAATACAAAGGAATCGGTTATTTATTTTACCATTTATTGTTTCATAATAAAAAGTTGTTGTGTTGATACCGGAACCCAAGAGGGGACATGTCCGGCGGTTTGGAATAATAAAAACATATTTCACATTCACAGAATATTATTATTTTCATCTATCAATATTTTTATCACACTTTTGCAGCGAACTCATTATTGTTACAAATACATGTACATTTCTATTATACTCTGTCCATCTTGATACCGTATGTGTCTCCAGGGACTGAAATTTAATTTGAAAAATCATACTTTGCAATCAATGCCTGTTTTGTTACAGGGCTGAAATAAAGTATATACGTTTCAATTGAATTATTTATTACACGTAATTGACAATTTATAAAAAAAATGATCAAGTAATAAATGCTGATCTGTGTTATTTTAAAGCTTATACATGTTTTGACACTTAAAATGTATAGGTAAAATATAAACTCTATGTCGCGATAGGCCTTCATGTTTTAAGTTGTTTTATGATGTACCTCTTTAACCATGATAACATGTACAAAACCTACAGCAAACGTAAAAATATTTTTAAGTGGCCAACATGGTATTTTCTTCAGATGATTACCTTTATTTCAATGATAGTCAACACATAGCTAATGACATTGATTTCAAACTCGAAACTATTTATAAAGTTCAAGCAGTTCAATACGCCGGGGAAGTAGTGACGCCATAATTTATGTAAATCATCCAACACGTGCGTTTTGATCCAAAACAAACGGGATGGCCAGTTTTACCACACGTTAAGCTCTATGGGAAAAAGGTTGCCTATTGTGAATGTTTCATTATGTCGCCCCCTCTCATAATGGTAATGAAATTAGACATTTCTGATCGAGGGCGTAAATTCTTAAGCTAAAGAAATGATATGCATCGCTTATGATATCTATGAATGGTTGGCTAATTTTCAATAGAACTCACGTACGTATTGAACGAATAGCCACGTAAAAAGACTCACTTCAAACGGTAATTTCAACATGTGATGCTGCTATTCGCGTATTATTGATCGTTTCCGTTCAGGGTACTGGCTTTCGCAAGCAGATGTGTAGAACTTAAAACTTTGACACAGAAGTCAATGCAAAATCAGAAAATCACCACTTACGGGTGTGTAAGTTTGAAGTTTGCTACCCATAATCTTTACAACCAAACGCAATAAAACCTCGATAAGTGCTGGATATGTTTGTCTGTACATTTTTCTTGCATGTGTTCATCTGATTTTGATATAGCTTTATTTTAAAACAATAGGGGATATCGATTAAGTGATTAGTATTCACGTAAAAGTGTACGTGAAATTCTGCAATACACAGTGTGCTGTACTGTTCAAGCAGGTAATGGTTGGCTGAATTTCAATAGAACTCACGTTTTCGTTCTCGTTCGCGTTCGCGTCCTGGAAATCGCAAACTCTCCATTACGTATGATTAGTGAACATTATCATTTGTTTGGAACCAGATCGCACGTGTTGGGCTAATTATCATAAATATGACGTCACTACTTCTATAAACTGATTTTGGATGATCAAGATTAGACGCACGTGGTGAGATACAGAACACGTGTTTAATCTACATACCGTACCAGGGCCCTGTCTCTCAAACGTTTAAGCTGAAGCCTTTTTTTGACCATATTTGGTGGTCATTAAGGTAACATAGGCGGGGTCTTCTGACATTAAGGTAACATTCTGTCAATCAAATCTGCAATCATGCGCAGTCACTTTTAGTGGGATCGCCCCGAGGTGACTTGAAATCTTAAGCTTAATCAGCCCATTTCAAATGGAAATTTCAAACTTTGTGTCGGTAAACGTATGCTGCCATCAGCGAAAAGTTGTTCAGAATTAGCGTATCTAATAATGTATGGATCTATTTCTATGTATTTTTCACTTTTATTGCAATGAAATGTAAGACAATTTTCGGCAAATTTTGTTTACAAAATCGTGCATACTTATGAGCTTGTATGTGATTTTAACATACATAATTAACCTTGTGACCTCGAATTGATAATTTGCGCTGAAGCTTCGTTTTTTCCGTTGGCAAAGTATAGGAAATTCATCTCCCATAATTATAATAAACTCCCTGACCGTACCCTACCAGCAATTGGCAAATTGGCAGTAACTTATCAAAAAGCATCATCCCCCTCAGGCGTAATTGGCTGTGTCCAAAACTATAGGCGGACCCACACAACGACGCGGACATATAAACTGAACTGATTGCTAAAATATTTATAATTATTGTGTTGTATTTTGCTAAAAGCTACTAAACTGCCGACCATGCAGTCTTTCAAACTTTAACTAGGTGTTACATAATTTGTAATAATAAAGTGACGTAGTAATACGAATTGTTAGGATTGAAATTAAACTCCAACACGACACGAATTATCGCTCACGTAGAACGTTTTTGCTGGCTTAAACAACGGTATCAGCAGTTGGTGTTATTGACAACAAACTTTCCTTGATGTGACGTCATTGATATAAAAGGGCTGGATTTGGGACAATCTGCTTTGGTCCAATCGGGGTGGGTTGGGGTGGTGTGGGGTGAGGGTTAGGGTGGATCATAATTATGTTTGATGTTATAAAACAACTGTGACGTAACATCCAGCAGTGTTTCCAGTCATCAGAGACATCACTGCCATATCAACTGCTGATGACGCTGTTTGAGCCAACGAAAACGTTCTAGGTGTGCGACTAAATTTTTCATGTTTTCTACTTCTACGTGTGAATATTATTCTATTTTGTAGCAATAGGATCTCCTCTTGAAAACGTAGCATTAGCAAGTGGTGATACAACGTTGGTTCTAGAGATCCCACAACTGACAGGTGGGGAGTCGCAATATCTGACGTACGTATTTAGATGCAATTATTACAAATGCAATTATCATGATTATTGGACTGGGTATTCTTAAAGGTTCATAGTCTTGCTATTTTTGACGGAAATGGAGAGGTTGGATTGTCATATAATTAATACGTAGGCTCTTTAGTATTTTTAAGGATATTTAGATACCTTGTATGTAAAGGGTGTACTGTTAAAACGGATGTATATTAATAGCTTGGATTTAAACCCTTTTAATTTACAGTAGAGAAAAGCCCAGTTATAGTAAAATAGATGGTATCAGGAACAGGAGTTTTAAATGAAGTACCTTGATCTAAAACAAATATTAAAAATCTAATATAAATTCTGGTGTGTCATGATCATGTTGAGTTTTCTGCAGACCAGACATAATTGCCACTAATGTCTAAGATCGATGTTCTTGAATAATAATCATACACCGGTTTTTCTGAAGTCGACAGATGCTGATGATGACATAACAGATACTAATTGATAAATAACACAGCAATCCTGTAGAAAAGACTGACACTGGCATATAAAAATCCCTTTAGATAAATCTGATTTTTATGTTATTTTGTCAACGTTTCGATCACAGAGAATTTCAAATCAAAGTACAGGTCCTAGATGAAGATATAATGACGTTTGTATGCACTCCACCATGCAATTATACTGCAGGAATAATACCTAAATCCAAAGTACAAAACCAACCACTCATTTTTATTGTTGGGAGCGGAGAGACCAATGAAAACCCACCTCTCATAGAAGGAATGAAGTATCGTATTTATGTTGGAAGCTGTAGTGCCATACGCCAGGTATAGTTGTTGTTTTTCATTTAACGATTTCGTTTGCTTGTGGTACTTTCATATTGAAAGAAACATAGTTTTTTAAGTTTACTTAAAATGATCCGTCAACGTCATTTCACAAGTTTGCAATTATATTGTTTTATCTACTAGTATTATTATAATACATATCATAAAATGGCGTTGAGCACGCTGTTAGTATGTGTGGACTTTTAATGGAGTAGAGCTGTTTGGAATGACTTTATTTTATTTTTACACCACAATGCAAATACACAAATATTTTGCACGAAAACATGACAAATATTGTATAATTTTATTATGGGAAAATGGACAAGTGTTATTATCTATTTAGCAGTAAAATCATACACATTTATTGGTAAAAAAATTGAAAATGTTTAATGATATGATTCTAACTAATGTGAGGGTATGCCGTGAAACTGTTTGAAATTGCGTGTCTATAAGAATACACTTTGAAAATTGTTTACTTTTTAATGACTTATTAAAATGTAAAATATTAATAAATGTTTCTATTTTAAGTTAAAATAAAATTCAATTCAAATAACTTGTGTGAGTCAGCAAATGCAATCATTATTTGTTACAGGAATCGAACTGTGTTTGGTCAGAACCGATGCTTCATGGTTATACTGGTAAATATCAATTAGTCGACTCAAAAATCATCATATTTTTACACAATTTATGACTATATCACAAGAATTGGATGAAACAACGCTTTTAAACACCTTTGGGGAAACAATAATAATAATGGCATCTGAGAAACTATGTCGAGCATTTGAATTTATAATCCCTGTATAAAAATCCGTTGCCGTTGGTCTTGTCACTCTATATACCCAGCCAATGTACATGGATTTCAGCTTTTTTTATTATTCTCATGACGCAAACATACCATTATCTGAATTCCTTACTCATATATGAAACATTGTTAAACTTAAAAAAAAAAAAAATTATACATCACTGCAACAACCCAGAATACAATGATTTTTAATTGTAGCAATTTTATTTTCAGAAAATGATGGACAAGAAAACCCTGTTCCAACTGCAGTTTTCATATCAGTAGTAATAATTATGACCTGCGTGATCACCGCATTAATCGTCGTTAACCTGAAATTGTGGCACCACAAAAAGAAGAGTTTGCCTGTAAATTCCAAAATTTATCAGCGTAATCAGGATGCAATCACGGTAATCACCTTCCAAATTTGTTGTTCTCACACTCATGTCAATAAAATCACTGAAATCCTAAATTGAAGAGTGTTTTTCCAAAACTCACTTTGTCAACTTTTGGTCGAAATTAAACCGAGCCCATAGGAATGGTATTAATCACCAGAACTAACATACTATTATGATACTAACTTTAACAATTCTCAAAAAACAATCAATCGCCATTCCTCAAGCACAAGAATTTACCAAATTTTTTCAAAACTCACTTAGTCCCCTGCATGGATTTTTCCAAAACTCACTTACTCCAGGAAAATAGCTAGACTTAGTGAGTTGGATCCATGTTTTTAAAAAAAGACAATATATTTTTATGTTTAAAATAGCCGATTGTGGATGGTTGAATAATTGCACTTCAGATTTAATTCGAAAAAACAAATTGAAAAAATCATAGCACGAAAAACATGATTTTCTCGAAATGAGTCGAAGTGGATTAAGTGTGTTTTGAAAAAACACTCTTCAATTGTTTCTTTATTCTTCTTTTAAGAACTAATTAATTAAAATTAATTAGATTTTTAAAATTTGTTTTCCATAGATATTTCATGTAGGATTTGTTTATAAACACTCCAAATATAGAGCTTGACATTAATTTTTAGTCTACGAGCCATTGACATATAAGAAACACATGCAATCTCAGTTAAATATTGATCCCAAATTTCATGTTAAAACCGTAACCATTATTTTACTTTACTTTTGAAAGTTTTATTTTTCATTTCTCACATATGGTAATCCCCACAATACACATTAAATATTGCACATTAAATATTACAGGTATTATAGCTCTTCTCCCACTATTAAAATGTACCGCCTACAAAACTGTCGTTTACAGCATAAAAAAATGCGCATTGATTTAAATATCAGTTTGTCCTGCATGACCAGGAAGTGACAATTTGAAATGTGAGAAAACTCGATAAGAAGCAGCTCTCTATTCTATTCAAAATGAAAAACAACGATCGTCTATCGTTCAATTTGAAGAGTTTGGGGATGCCTTCATACTACGGGTAGACTCAAAATGTGACAAATGAAAACTGAGGTCAAATTTTTAAACGTGTGGTGTGAAATAATGGTAATGGTTTTGATGTCAAATTTGGTGTTAATATTTAACTGAGATTACATAATTTATTTACGTCAATATTGTTGGACTTTGTGGGCTTGTACTATATAGCTTTAAGGGGTCAGACTAACTGTCCATTTATATATTTTGAGGGTTTAAAATAATTTTATCTTAGAAAAGGTGCAATATTTTACCATTATTTCCGACTTTGAATCTTAAACCTTCAATTATTCAGGAAGGACAAGAGTTGAAACCATACACAAATCTTGCACTGGCAGTTGAACCATCCCCATACGAGGAATTGAACAATTCCCATTCTGTCAACTGGACCATCAAATGGAGTGATTTGACATTGAATACAAATATTCTCGGAGAGGGGAGTTTTGGAGAAGTGAGAGAAGGAACTTGTAAAAGAGGAGGCCAGGATGTGAAAGTTGCTGTCAAGTCTCTACATAGTAAGAGAGTACTGTTAAAATCTTAATTTTAATCAGCAGAGATTAATTTATTAAGTTATTTATAAAATCGCGACATATAGTCAACATAAGGCATTTTTAAACATGTCAGGAACACCATCCTGTGACTTTAATGTGGACCCACATAAAGTTGTGTTATTTTAATAGTACTATAGAATTTACTGGCGAAGTGATGCTGTATTCGGATTACTTTCTCAGGCTACCGGCCCATACTATTTATGTGCCTCTTTGCATTAAATTAAATTCCCCTGGCATAAAAGCACTCACACGCCAAAGACGTGTTACCTAATAAGTTTTGTGTATAATTTTCATCGATTGCTGTGGTAGCCTGAAGTGTAATGTTATACCCATCTTTTGAAAACTACCTGCCTCACTAAACATCACGAAAGATTTACCAAAGACGAAAAAAGTGTTTTTCAGTTTATACATTTTTTATATTATTTATCCACATTAATACACTCATACACTCAAACTTCCGAGTAAAATTTTTAGATGTTCTTTGAAAATTTTAAAATACCGATGACCAATAAAACTATAAGTTCATATTTCTCATAGGTAACGCTACAGCATCGGACAAAGCCGACTTTAAATCTGAATATGAGACAATGAAACGAATTGGCCATCATAGAAACGTAGTTTGTCTCGTTGGAGCTTGTGAACATAAAGGTAGGCCAGTAGACGGAAAACTAGTTTAACAATATATTTATAGAGGAAAGGTTTAAACCAAATCTAAACGTCAGGGAAACAAGATTGTATCAAAGTTACGGGAAGTCTACCGGTTAAAGTTTAGGTAACTTCATTCTCGGACAAACTGTACAGGGTGTAACCTGAAAACTGTTCACTCAATATCCATACGATATACGGCACCTTAAGAACATGGCTTAGTATTTCTTCAAGGTTAATTACTTAAGTTTTTCTCATCTAAAACGAAAAATATCGGAGAATAATCTTTGATTTTCTTAACACTTTTGGTCCCCTTAAATATCAATTATTCAACAACTCACCGTATCTTCTTATACGGGAGCGCGCCGTTGTTGATTAGTGATGAATCCACAGTTGATATTCAAATAAGCGCGTCACGCAAGGCACAGCGTACACGGAGGTGCGTTTACGCAGTGCACATAAATCGGCGCACTGTTCATCGCGCGTCGGGAACTTGAGTATGTGCAAGGACTGGCGCTTGGGAACAGTTGAAAACGACAAAGCAACAATTAAAAACTAGCATTTTGTTTAAGATTCTTCAAAGTATTTTTTATTGAGATGAGTATCTGTTAAATTGAAAACATTTAGAATTCAATTCATACGTTTTCAGGAAGATTTTCGTTGTTGAAAGGTATTCAAACATGCTACAGAGTTGTTCATCGCTAATCAACAACTCTACACCGATGCGTCGGCGTATTTTTATCACACTCGGGTGGCTAAAGCCACCCTCGCGCGATAAAAATACGCAGACGCATGGATGCATCGTTGTTGATTAGCGATGAACAACTCTGTAGCATGTTTGAATACCTAAATTGACAACGATCTACTTGGGTGTTATGTAATTAAAAAAATGAATAAATAGATAAAAAATCAACTCGGTATTTTTCGTTTCTTATTTTTCAAAAATTATTTAGATACTCTTTACGTGGCCTTAGAGTATGTAGCCTGCGGAGATCTTCGAACGTATCTGAGGACAACTCGTCGGCATGATCAAACAAGGACTGTTCACCAGCTGTCACCACAAATGCTGCTTCAGTTTGCATATGATGTTGCCAACGGAATGTCACACTTGTCTAGTATCGGGGTAATATAATGCTTTCAAAGCTTTACAAATTTATGTATATAATTTTATAGACCTTGTGTTATGTAAATGGTATCAACCATAAATGTCCTGGAACATCATTAAAAAGTATAATTTTTTTAAATTGACTAATACCTTTTTTGTGTTACATTTGCGTCCCTCCATAAGGGAAAGGTAATGGGAACTATCATATTTTACATTGGTATTTTTTGTTTGTTTGATGAAGATCATCCACCGCGACCTTGCTGCTAGAAACATTTTACTGGACGAGGATCTTGTTGCAAAGGTTTCAGACTTCGGGTTGTCACGTGGTGAAAACATTTATGTGAAGACGTCCAAGGTACATTCATGATTCAATCATGTTTTGTTGAAAAAACATCTCTTTTCAACAAAACAAAACATGGTATCATGTTTTGTTTAAGAGAGATGGCCAAAATAGTTCTAAATTCTTAAATGGGGGTAGCGGGTTGGCGCATCGGTAGTTACCTCGCCTTGCACCAATGAGGTCCCGGGTTCGAGTCCCGCGCCCGGCGCTTTATGTGCATTTGGTTTTCAGTCCATGCTCGATTCCGCAGGTTTTTCTCCGGGTGCTCCTGTCTTCCTCCTGCATTTAAAACTGAATTTTAAAAACATTTTGGAGCCCTGTTAAAGATAAGCTTCTTTCAGCTTACTTGGTACCAAGTACCAAGTTGGGTTTCCTTGGCGAAAGCCTAAACAAGGTGATTTGAAATTATTTCAATATTTTGTTGATAAAAATTAATATCCCATATGTTTCTATGGGTTACTCTCAGACATAATTTTGCGTGTAGTATTAACCCTCGTCTACCCGGCCTCCCCCCTAAGGTTTTTCTCCGCTGCATAAAAACGCAAAAGCAATCGGACCCCAGGCATTTGGGTAATTTATTTTGCATCCTTTTCGGTCATTTTGATGAAACTATTTTGAAATTTATATGCATGCTATGAAGCTGAAACTTGCAGGGTATGTTAGAATTATCATATCCCTTCTTTATTAGCAAAAGACCCGATGAAAATCGGTCTTTAAGAACTTTTGTAGAGATTTTGTGGCCATTTTTGCCAAAATCCCGATTTTCCGATCCGAACGAGCTTTATGACGTCATAATTACGTAACGCCTTGACCGATTTGTGTGATCTTGGTTTCATTAGATAGGGGAGGACCATACCTATCTATTGATAGCAAAACCAAGTTCACATTGGGGTTCCATTCCAACCCCCAACCCCCTTGGGTAGATGTGTTACAAAAAATAGCCTGGGTAGACGAGGGTTAACATGAAACTTTACAATTCCTCAATGTAAGTGATGAACCATCATTCAAATATGGAAAATGACAATTTGATACGAGATCGGAATTTCAAGTAAACAAGTACAGGTCAGCTTTTAATTGCACAAAATTGAAAACAACTGTGACAACTTTTTGAACATAATTTACACAACAGCACTCATAAACATTTTTGCGTGCTAATGTATACTGGCCATACACCGCTCTTTGATGGGTTCAATTATTATTTTTTTGTCACAAATGGACTTTTACAATAAATACAGGCTCTTAAAAGTATTTTAATTACTTCTGGAACTGTTATATTTGTTTCCATAATCTAATTTAACATTTTATCTCAAAAATGCTCATTTTGGATCAAAATACATAATTGTATAGCCCATATTTTGAGACTTTTATTATTATTAGTTTTTGGTCTCCTTTACCATTGGCAAATGTCTAAACTAAGGTTCATAGAATCTTAAAACCGGAAAACTTGATTTATAGAAATAGCGCCACCAATAATGTGGCCATTGGTAATCAAACAGCGCGGTACAAGATGTTAATCGATGATAATTGCAAATTACGAAAAAGTAAAACCAAGAATTTTTTGAGGCTCTCATGCATGTAAACATTGTAAAATAATCCAGAATATTTTGTATATGAAATCCAATATATCATTTTGTTTTCCAGACACGTGTTCCTACTCGTTGGCTTGCTATTGAATCACTTTGTTACAGTACCTACACTACTAAAAGTGACGTGTAAGTAGTTTAAGCGTACATCTTGATAGAACAGAAGCATACAGTAGCAGTTTAAATGGCCAGTTTGGCATTTTAGGTCTATTATGTATGAACTTAACCCTCGTCCAAGTAAGGTATTTTCTACTATGTCATCACCTTAGGGGGGGGGATGTGAAAATGAAATTGACGCGCCAAAAGTGTGGTTGTTTTATACCATAGTATAGGGTAGGATCTCCTCTTTCTATTGATACCAAAATCATGAAAATCGGTCAAGGCGTTACGTAATTTTGACGTCATAAAGTACTTTAGGTCGGAAAATTTCGCCGAAATCTGATTTTCGGCGAAAATTGAAAAACAAAATCAAAAATTCGCTATAAAAGTTCTAAATATCGAACACATTCTGTAAGTTTAAGCTTGTTAAACTTTTTATATAGGGGGGTGGTGGTTACCACCCCCTACCCACGGACTTTGACGGCTTACCCTACCCCACCTAAGATGGTACCCCCGATTTTTTTTCATCAAAATGACCGCAAAGGATGAAAAAGCAATTACTTAAATTCCCGGGGTCACTTTGTTTTGCGTTTTGGAGCAATCGGCGACGATCTGTTAGGGGGTGGGGCGGTAACCCCCCCCCCCCTTAGGTGGACGAGGGTTAATTCAATGAGAAAGCCAATCTTGCTAGTCAGACTTGAATTATGTCGTCACTTCTCATCATCTCCCTCTTTCTTCACAGATGGTCATTTGCAGTGGTCGTATGGGAAATTGCTACTCTAGGTAAGTTTAAAAGTACATTCAAATGTAAACTAAATGTGAGATAATCTTGGAGGTTGGTCCTCATTTTTTATTGATCTACGTTTATCTAATCCGCTATTCTATATATTTTCCGTATTTCGTTTTCTTCCTCAAAACAGAACGTACAAGATCTGTAACAGACATTGATTTGGTTGAATTGTTTTATGCCTCAATGTCACTCATATCATTTAAAATAGACTGAAATGTTCTGGAATCATTGTAAATCAAGTAATTGTGTCGATAATCAGTACGGGAGAACGGCTCGATCCAGTAGCCTACTCGATGCAGTAGCCTACTCAATCGAGCCGCCTTGTATAGCTCGATTCAGCTGCTTCATTCAGTCGCGACGGACTTATAACATTATAATACGTGAATCAAAAAAACGTTGTGCACAAATTATAGATAACTTAGACCTTGATAAAAGCACTAAATCAAAAATGAGTTGATGTTTTAATAAAGCAGAT
>JXSR01S064669.1:794-13551 GCA_000969725.1 Ophiothrix spiculata
TTCGATTGCCTTCGGGTGGATCATGAATATTCAGAAGACTAGCTTTCTAATGATATAAAATTTGTCCTGATTGGTTTTGAAGAACTGCCCTCGTTTTTGCTGTCTTCTTGGACATCAAAGTTAGAAAACAATCAGCTGGATCGAACGAAATTTAGTGTACAGATATATGTTGTGCTCATGCATGCATGTCTGTGTAAACAAAACTCGTGCAGTGTATATGGAGCAGCGTTGAATTATTTATTGCTCATTTCAGGCTAGAAGTTGTTAATATGTTGGGCCAGGTCCATAGCAGTCTGAAAATGAGCTGAGCTAGTCTAAATCCCATAACCATGACAGCACTGCCATGGCAGTCCTAAATATAACCTTAATCCTATTTCTATTTACCTTGTTTATGTAAACAAGGTAAACTGTAATAATTATCTAGCCCAAACCATTAACCTTAACCCTATTCCAAACTGAAAGGGTATCAAATTGATGAGACCCTATTTGAACTCAAGTTGGGAACAAGATATGTCAGAAGAACATTGCATTCCTCATGCTAATTATGAATCTATTTAGTACTTCATAACTATTATGACTGGGCCCCATTTTTTACCGAGCAACATCTTTAGTAACAGAATTGTTGAATCGCTGGACAAATATGACAAAGCGAGCCAGCGAACCAGCCCTCCCTCCCCTACTACGCAAGTGCCTCTCAGTTCTAATAGTATATCATCTCAATCTCCCTCTCCTGGGATATCTCTACAAGTCTTGACTCATTTTACTCCTAACTTGGCTCTTATCTTTCCTATTTATCATCAACAAGGCTTAAGCCAAATATTCCCTCAAAGAATCCTAATTCCCCGGAGTCCTGTGAGCAAACCTGAGCCACTGCTGTAAGGGGTTATGTCCCTTCACCATATTTCCATACCTAAGGTCTTGGTGATAAATCAATCACGTTTGCTTGTTTTTGATAACACATCGTATCTATAGACATTTATTAAAGCTTTTCAATGTTGGATTTGGAGGCAGTACATTTAATCCAACAGATACACACCCAAAATTGATCTCTCATACATGTACTACCAACTGGCATATGTACAATGATTCGGTGTTGTTTGGCAAGTACCGTAATAAAATAGACATATTGTATAATACCATCCAAAAGAAGAGAGTGAGAATGACTCGCTGAAAAGTTACACATTTTACCCATGAAGTATAATTTCACTTTGAAATAAAATTTTATCCAAGAATTGATGAGGTAAGTCGAGAATGGCCACTATGATGTGGAATAATAACAATATGACATGTTTTTGTGTAGCGCTGACCATTATTACCATTGTTGATGGAAATGTCACAAAGATTTCATTTCAACTAGGACGGTAATTGGTCAATGTGCACATCCTATTGACAAGTACACTGTAATGTTCCCCTGAACAGGACCCATAAAAGCTACCCAATACCGCTCGGGTAAAAGCAATTGAAATAAAATGGATTGCTCAAGGACATGACTCAGTGGCTGTATGAAGCAGAGCTCAAACTCATAACTTCAATAAAATAAATAAATACAGAGGATTTATTGTGCACTATGCCTGTGTGATTTATAATTCTAGGCAGCCTAAGCACACTTTACAGGTGTTTGCTATCCACTATGGCCCAAGTATGCTCCATTCCACACAAAGCATCATTTCAGGTTCTGTGGTAGTCTGTGCCACAGACCAGTTTATTATTGGAAACACACCACCTAGTCACTAACTTGTAATTCACACCACCCACAGTCCCTACTCAGAAAGGCTCGCTTCTCTCACCTCTAGCGCCTTTGGTGCTCGATCTCGCGCTGAGGCTGCTCGTTGTTAGTGATAATGTACAAAAATCGAATCTTTAACAAAGACTAGTTCTGTGGCAAACTCAAGGGGTGCTGAACCTTGATTGGCTCACATACACCATCTCTGCCAAGATCAATTCCCGAAGGTTTGTGTGGTTAGTTCCTTTTCTAAGGGATTTTTAAACCTGCTCAACCTTGCCACCACTAGGGTTCAAACTCAGGACCTTCTTTCTTTCTTGGTATACTGGCCAACATTCTAGGCGGAGTCAAACGGTCAGAGTACACATTTTGTGTTTTCTGGCACACAGAATATTCAATGTAACAATTGCCCATGTTTAAATTATTTATATTGATGCACTTTTGGATTAGAAAGACAATTTGATGATGAAATATTAAGTAAAAAAATATAATTGTTTGTCATTCTCATGTACATGCGTTTTGGCTGCCGCATCAAAAAAAGGTGTTTTTTTTCTTTTTACACATTTTCTTTCTCCCCCCCCCCAAAAAAAAAAAAATTCACTGAAAATCCGAGTTATTTCACATCTTAACTTCTTGATCGATCTTGAAATGCTGTAATGCAGTCTATACATGCATATCTGTTCCGTATTTGGCAGGATTTCCCATATTTCAACTCTTAAGTATCCGTTAAAAATGGGATGTCCCGTATTTACAGGGTAAGTAAAAAAGAAAACCCTTGCCCTCATCCTCCTTTTTTCCCCAAAAAATTTGGGCGAGAAACTATTTTATTTTTTTACTTTGCTTTATCATCATATTTTTTCTCTCATTTCTTAAAGGTATTGATGGTCCTATATGGATATTTTTTTCACAACTATTGATGGGTTTTAGGTTTGACTTTCTACTTTTAAGCTAAATATACAATGTTTAATCTTACTTATTTATCTTAGCTTGGAAATATACTCACTTTGCAACTGACTATGAACCATTAAACATTTGCAAAGTCCGTTTTAAATGGCTGTGAAGGCAGTTTGTCATTTTTTGCACTAGGTGTGATTAAGAGGAGGGTCAGGATATGTTTTTCTCTGTAAACTTTAATCTGCCCAGATTAAATTGTGGTCAATTATGTCATTACTAATTTAACTCACACCCTTTGAGGACTGCCTTGTGATTTTCATTCTAGGTTATTCAAAATTGTTGAACTTGACAGTAACTGAAGTAACTGTAAAAAAGGCACAAAAAGAAATATTTTCTTTAGAATTTACAAGTTTAATTTGCTTAGGCCTATATCTCTAAACATGTTTTGCCATATCACATAAGAAAATGTTTAGGCCACATAAAAAAAATTGTTTCTCGCCCGATAATGTGAGAAGGTAGGGAGGTGTTTAAAAAAAAAAAATTGTTTAAAGGTAGAGGAGAGTCGTGAGCGATCCATGTTTACCCTTGGTAGATGTTGACTGCACATTCAATTGTTGTCTTTTAAGTCAATGTGATATATAGATAGATGCTGTTTTGATGACAATTCCGACATTAAAAACATCTCAAACAAAAATTGACAAATGTCAGCTATTCATGAAAAATAACTTAAGTTGTATGATACAGAAGGAAAATGTTATTATGTATTACTAAAATCAGACATACAAATAAAGCAACAACATTTTTTATCATTTTTGGCAGACATTAAACAACATAACTAATAACTAATAATCAAGGCTAATTCAAATTATATGTCCTCAATTTTGCACAAAATCTAAATCTTTAAAAATTACCAAAAACAGGTTTTCAGTTAACAAATTTTCAACCAAATTCAACCCAATAAATTTTGAGAATGGGTTTAAAGCTTGAAAATGCTTCAATTATTTCTACTGTTTTTCCAACTTCAAAGTTTGTGTGAATTAAAAAATGTTGGTACTCAAAAACTTTTGGTAGGTATGTGCCGCCCAGGATATCCAACATAGGGTCTTGCAGAACTCTATGGAACTGATTTTTTTTCCGAATTGAGGTCTCAGGAACTGCTTTTACACGTAAATGAGCTGAAAATCGCTAAAAAATATGTTAAAATCTACACTCTTATAACGAAAGGATCAAATTTGATCCCATAAAGTATCAAATATGAGCTTATCCTTTTTGGGATCAAATTTGATCCTTTTTGGGATCAAATTTGATCCTT
Source organism: Ophiothrix spiculata (assembly GCA_000969725.1). Classification (NCBI taxonomy): domain Eukaryota; kingdom Metazoa; phylum Echinodermata; class Ophiuroidea; order Amphilepidida; family Ophiotrichidae; genus Ophiothrix; species Ophiothrix spiculata. The sequence continues at coordinate 4,724 of JXSR01S064669.1, forward strand.
TTTGGATCAAAAAGGAGTGTTTTTGATCCGAAAAGGATCAAATTTGATCCCAAAAAGGATCAAATTTGATCCCAAAAAGGATAAGCTCATATTTGATACTTTATGGGATCAATTTGATCCTTTCTTTTTAAGAGTGTATATAAAACACATTTTTGGATACTTTCATTGAAAATTGGGGTCTTCAGAACTGAAGTAATCTTGAAGTGGGCATCTTGAGGAGCGGGAGAGTCGGCTTGAAAAGAGGGTTTTGAGAGTGGCAGATAACCGTACCTTCTATCAATGTAAGTGACCCCCTGGGCACTGTTCTACTCCATACATGTACACCACTGAAAAACATCCCTACGCTGGCCTCTAAATTAAAACCCATCTCAAACGTAACTCGTGAGACAAGACAATGGCCCATAGAAAGAGCTCAGTTTCATTATCAAACACATGTAATTAGCAAAAGAAACATGTCTCAAGTTGGCCATTTCATACCGGATCCCTACAGGCCTACAAAATGAAATGACATGATCAGTCGGACAAAATTGTGTGATTAACTTTCATGAGTAAAGATTGTTGTCTTACAAACACATCAGGTGAAAAATGGTTCGAGTTTTTTCATTATAAACAATGCCTTCAAGCTTTCTGTTTTAACCTGGCCCGCTTCTGAGTAATTAAACATTTCAAAAATGATGTCAATGAAAAATGATGAGCCCTTTTTAAAAGCTTTTTCTTGTTTTGAGAATTTGACCCCTCTGAAAACTCATCCGACATTTTGCAAGGCTCAAGAATAAATGTAGAATTCTTAAAAATGTTTCTGAACATGTTATGATCGAAAAAATTTACAAAATAAAAAGAAATTTGAAAAAAAAAATTGGAAAAAAAGGAAGCACGAGGGAATGAGAAACATAAATATTTTTTTAAATTTGTCTAATGACCAGTCCAGAGCTGAGGTAAATTTGTAACATATTTCAATTTAATTTCTAAATATGGTAGCTGCATGTACAGTGTACACTAGTATTGAGTGTCTTTCTTGAAGCCAAAAATTCACAAAAACAAATTGATTAAAAAAATAAATTGTTGAAAATGAACAACTTTGAAAACATGGCAGACTACCTGAAATTTCTGTCTCCTTGTTCATGTTGTTTTAAAAATGTACCAATTATGAGCTTATTTTCCTAAAATCAAAAAAGGCACTTTATGAAATCACATTGACAATCAGTGTATAATTTCAATTGCAGGCTAAGAATTTTTCTCAATTTCTCAAAAAAATTAGATGTTACTACCCCAAAATCAAGACATATGGCCTCAGAGTGAACACTATCCATCATTTTTAATCAGAGTACCCCATCCCCTGGGACAAAGTTCCAAGGGACCTAGTCCGGTCATTACCATCATCACTTGGACACCTAAGAGATGAGAAAACATGACAACCATCATTTGATCCTGACCATCAGAGGTCGTACCATCCTATTGAGACGTATATGAGCTGATAATCACACGTGGCATATTTTTGCGAGAAATCGCTGTTTACTTGTACGCATTAATGAGTTATGGATCAGGTAATCTCCCGAGATTCCTGGGTGGCAATGTTGGGTTTATTATGGATATTGATAACTCTATCGAGGTGACGATTATCTTTCATTGATACTCCCCGGCTACCTTGGTGGCATGACCCCTGTGTATTACTGGTGGACATTTTACACAATGTGGTCACGCATATGCTAAAAAATTAGTATTACTTATCTCTACGACCTTTAAGGATGAATACAAAAAGTGAACATGGATTTTTAAACATTTTTTTCTATTTTCAAGAACATTTGGATGCTATTTGGATAATGCAAAAACAAAGCACCCTTTTCTAATTTGAGATTTATATTCAAATTACATAATTTGAGTAGAGTCTTAAATGGTTATCAACCCACAGAGATTAACCCTAACCCCACTAAATCTCACAATATCCGATTCCAAAAAGTTGACAAATTTGCCTTAGAAGTCCAAATACGTCATAGACCCCGGGCGTGTTAGCTATGATCATGAAATCACTACCATGGCAGTGCCTGCTCAGTGGCTTGACCTAGTGATAATTGGATTGGGAATAGGGATGTCCCAGGTTCGCATCCAGGTGAAAACCTGTGATTTTTGACTTGCAATAACCAAAAGCAAGGTGTCATTTTAAAGCTTAAAATATAATCTTTCAGATGAGACCAAAAAATCTATTTTTATTTTGTATTGGGACCCTTATTGTACCTTTCGACATGACGGGTCACATATATTGATACTTCATATTTTCTTGATTTCATTGCTAGCTGTAACTGTAAAGTCAGCAAACTTCATTTTGCGCTACAGGTGAAAATATATGCAAAGGTCATAATTTGGTAAAATTGATTTTTTCTTGCAAATTCACAATCTTCATTCATTCTTCCAAATACATGCGAAGCTTTGTTCTGAAAAACCGACTTTATCTGTGAAAAAATCCACATCGAAAGGTCAAATTCCTTTTATCATGTTTATCCGGTTTTTAAATTTAAAGCTTTAACCTGATATCAATCAGCTCCATTCAATCGTGTGCTTTAAATAATACCACTACCAGTAGCCTTAAAGTGCAAAACACACAGCTAAACAGAAACTGCACTGCAAACGGATAAAAGGAATCTGACCTTTGGGACCATTGACAGAAAAGTATATAGCTTACTGATTTTTGAATGCGTTTATTATCCCGGTTTCATCTTTTACTCGATGACAAACTTTGACCGATCATATTTTTACTTGTGGATGTCGGGTAAAGTTCATGGAGGTGGCATCTTAAACCTTTGGACTTTGCAGATATGTAAAAAAGTGAGAAATAACCAGGGACTGACTTTACGGCTGCTTTGAGTTTGATGGTCATATCCCGGGGGGGGGGGGGGGGGGGGGGCGCTCCAAAAAGAAAGTGGTATTCATGCTCGTCAGGGCACCTCAAAATTGGACCCTAAATGGTGTTACTGTTGATAGCAAATTGCACCCCTAAATTGTGTAAGATAAGTGAAGATTTTGAAAAACACACCCCAAATTGCATACTGGCGTGAGTTTGTAATGACCATTTGCTAACAAATTAGTTATTAAAAAAGTATACAATTGAAGTTTTCCATTCATTTACATTAGTCAATACTTATTTTCTCTTGTTTTAAGAACTTTTTATTCAAAACATGGACAGTACAATACAAAGTTCAGCAACTGTAAGTGAAAAGTGACCCTTGGCGGCAAAGGTATAGCCTGAATTTAGAACCCTAAATAACGTCATTTATGCCGAAAACTACCCCTTTTTCCAAAAACGTAGGCGCTACCTGTGGTACAAAATCAGACCCTTTTACGCCATTTTTTATGATGAGCACGAATACCAATTGCCATCTTGAGCGGTCCCCCAGGGTTCATATGTCCAGACTGGAAGTGGGAAATGATATAGCACTGACTTGCAATGTGGGAAAGGTCTGTCATCTCCCAGAAACAAGATATGTGTTGGTGCTCTGACACCTCACAGATTTGGTTTACAAAAACCATTACTGAAACACCAATCCATCAAGTCTTAAGTGATGTCATCATTATTAAAGGGCAATGAATCAGGTTGGGGACTTGAGTTAAATTAGTCCTTTTGCACCGTCAAGACGAAACCTTCTCGAATGGAAGTTCATATGTGCTGGTTAGGGCTGAGATGGTTATTACTGACTTTCAGCACTAGGTAAAAATTCACAAACCGTGAATTTTCAAAATGTCACACGTGTCCTCATCAGGAATTGCCCTCCTTATATAATGATCTCTTCTGATTAGCGCCACCAAGGTCATAGGAGGTCAAGAATCCTCACAACATCACAGGATTTCTTCTGATGAGGACATGTGGTGCATGTCAAAAATTCAAGGTATGTGAATTTTCACCTAGTGCTGTAAGTCAGTTTTTGCCATCTCAGTATGAAGAACCTTCTTATAAGCTCTTATACGGACTTAATGAAAAATTTAGTAACTGGTTTGTTTTTCCAGACCTATAGTTTAGGTGTTCCTTTTGGGCTAAGATTGAATGTTGCAAATTGAATCAACCTAACATGCCTATGAAATTAGCCAACATCCTTGGCAACATTTTACTACAAATGGTGTAATTCACTCATTATTTAAACACCTGCAATCCTAGGCCAAGAATTTCTATGTTTAAAAATTTCTAGATAGTAAAAAAGTAAAGATACATCATGATAATCATTGTACGGAACATATTGACACAACAGCATGTGTGAAGTACATCTTCGTTTCGAAAATTGTCTTGTTAACTTAAACAGACAATTCCCTGGTAAATCCACAAAAAGTATCATTAATATCACAAAGTATAACCATGATAAGTAGTATGACAGAATATCTTTTGGACACCACAAAGTTTAAAAAAAATCATATTTAGCAAGCATCCCTCCAAGCTTCATATTTTGGTTTTCCAGGATTTTATCTTTTTTTTAATTGTAAATTTTAGATAATTGGTAGATTTTAACGGGTTCGCCGTCGGACAAGTTTTGAACTGTCAAGCTTTCGTCAGGAGTAGCTCTGACTTCTTCAGGACAAATATTATTATAAATTTTAGATGTTACTATATAATACCTGTTATATTTGTTTCAAAACTCAAGATCATTATACTGACTTATACTGGTTAATATGTATTATAATTGTAACATTTCTGAATCCTACAAAATCCTACAGTAGAAAATGTTGAAAATAGCTTTTATACAAGAACTGAACCACTGATGAGGCTGTGCCCATGTGGCTACTCAACATTGGATCGGGGAGTGTGTGGGGAGGTCCCGGGTTCAAGTTCCAAGGAGTATAAATAGGGATATTTGAAAAGAGTAAGATTCAAGAAGATAATGTTGGGTCTTATAGTCTTTAGTAAGTCAGGGCTATGCAGATTTTGTGGTAATCAACCTCAAAGAACCATTAAATAAAAGAATTTTACAAGACCTTTTACAAGTGTTTGAAAGCTCAAGTCTGATTTTTGGCACATTTTGCACTAAAAAATTAAAAAAAATCCTCTTCCATTCTATCTTTTAAAGAAAAAATAGGACACTGAACACAACTCTGCCCAATGCATTCAATTTGGGGATATCTAATATATCATAGAATAGTTAAATGATGGGATGTACCCTATTGCATCATGGGATAACTCTCTCACAACATCTCCAGGGAAACACAGTGCCTAGATACCGCTGGCTTCGTCAACTCTCAAAGGCATAACAAAAGCTTTTTCTTTTTTTTTGATAAATGCATAAAATGTGATCTGTCTGTTTTCGCTTTGATAGAAAATTTATGTACAGCTGTAACGAAGTCCATGTGGACCCAACTATACATCATAGTTCCCTCCTGGGACAACAGCAAAGGATTGTGGGATACAGAATCCATTTTATTATGCCTCCCAGTGGATGACTACCCTGGTACGGTGCATGTAAATCTCCTAGGAAACCGGAGCTTTTTAAATTATGATAAAATGGGAAAATATTGCACATCAAGACATATATAAAATACACAAAATTGGACGACCTGTGTTATAACAAGGTATATTGATAAAATATTGTCATCTCAGTGTTTTGTTTGTGTAGTACATAATATAATAATATTACCGAGTTTTTGATAGAAAGTTACATTATTAGACTTCAGTAGTAGTTTATTAATTAAGACAAATTCAGAAAACATGAGAGACTCGTTAGTAAAACAATGGTAACATGGCTTTAAATTATTAATGACTGTATGATTGTGTATATATGGGAGTAGCCAAATTAGTATTAATTAGGATTAAAAAGTTTTATTCACTTTTGTACAGTATACATTTTATTTGATCACTTCCAGCAGACGGAACCAAGCTAGCATTAATTAGCACTAAACCCTTACATTTTGCCTCGGTGGAAATTTAATCACTTTCGGAAGAGTAAGGGCGAAACCATAGTCGGCCTCCAAACAAAATTTTCCCTACCAAATATTTGGTCATGACGTCACCAAATATTTGCCATCAAATTTAAAGTATGAACGGGTAGCAAACATTAGGTCCAATGTATATGGCAATTCAATAACATGTGCAATCTAGCGCGAAATTTTATTTGGTCTCAACTCAGTGTTACAGTTATTTTTTTTGGAGTCACTCGTCATTTTGACGTCACAACCAAATGTTTAGTAGCGAAAATTTTGTTTGGAGGCCGACTATGGTTTCGGCCTAAATCTAACATTAATTATTAATTATTAGCACTTCTCACTTCTACATAAATTTTACTCCATCATTTTAAGAAAAGCCAATTTAGCTATAACTAGCAATACCAATAGAAACATCTTACTTCTGTACATTTTACTCTTATTACTTTTAAAACTTTAACTTTAGTTAGCACTAAAACCTGCTTTCACTTCTGAAGAAATTGTACTCTATCAATTTTGAAAGACCCAACTTAGCATTAATTAGCATTTTAAATCTTGTATTTCACTTTATCAGTTACTTTACTCTTCAATTTTTAATGGTTTAAGATACTATCAACTTTATTGAAAGTATTGGTGGGTTTTGGACACATTTAAGTGCTAATTTTTCATGGCAAATTACCAGTTAACTCAGGGAAAAGTAAAAAGATATTTGGTGCCATCATCAACTATACAAATATAAAGGAAAACAAAATTAAAAAAAATCTCAAAAAGTATAACTCAGATGTGTTTACCACAAGAAATCTATGGGGTAAAAGCTGATTTCGTTCCAATTTTGTCATATTAGGTGAACCATTCTGACGACTGTACAGAGTCCACATATTTGGACCAGTACGATAAATTTTCTTTTCTTCAAAATTTACTGTTGATTATTCCATTTAATGTCTATAAATGTGCATACAAATTCCTATTTTTCGCAGAAATAAAATCACTTGAAAGAAATACAAAAATTATGTTATGTTACGATTAGATTTAAAAATGAGAGCAATTCTTATTTTACGACCAACTTGACATTATTTCATCTGGCTTTTGATTTGCTTGTCTGACAATTAAGCATCTGCAATTTCAAATCAAACCATCAAACATAGCCAGTTGTCAGTCCATTTCATTTTATTTTCAATAATTTTCTCAGATGATAAGTTTTATGTTTAGGACCCAATGAATACAAATTAGGGCAAAAAATTTGTATTTGTTTGTAGTATAGCACTCGCACCCAATTTTTGAAACCTTGAAAGGCTTGATAAAAAATACTGTAAAAAGTCGCATCAAACCTAGTTTTGAAAATCCAAAATCCTTTTCCTCCATGAGTCCAAAATATATCAAAATAGTTACAAAGCTACTTAAAAATACCCATTTAAGCATATCCTTCTAATATTTTAAAATAAAGAAATTGCCCAAATTAAGATTTTTCATATATCTTGTTGGTAAGGTACTATAATGCAATGTTGATAATGGTAAAGAAAAGTTTTTCAAAAGCTGTTAAGGACAAACAAACATTTCTTTTTTTATTTTTGGCCTTCTCCATATCCCCATATGAAATTAATTTTCTACATCAAAAGATTCAATAAAATGTTATTTCCATTCATTGACATAGAGTCCTATTCATCTTCTCTCCTTGTTTCTAATGTTTCTAAAATGTAGGAAAAATTTGAACATTTTCATTTTAGTATGCAGACAAGTTTATGTGTAGTCCAATTAAAAGGACCGGTATTTTGTTTACAAGTCTATTATGTGATGCACTACATAATTGCAGCCTTTTACAAAATACACATTTTTTTTATCTTTTTATTTATTATTATTATTTTATTTTTGAGAACTGACCATTCATAATTTGAAGTTACAATGAAAATTGCACAAAGTTTTCTTTTTCTTTTCTTTATAATTTAAAACTTTTAATTACTAATATCTCTAAATATGATAGGCTGCAAAGATGTTACCTATCGGTGTGCCATGTCGAATTGTAACATGTATGACATGTGAGACATGCTTTCACAAAATGAGCATAAAGTTATTAAAGAAGTTTTTTGAAAAAGACACTCTATGATTAGAATTTTTGGTTTTTCATGTTAAACACATCCGTGTATATTTCCACAAATCTAAAGTTAGTAATGCTATTAATGTTGGATAGTGTATTGTAATCATTCATGTTTAATTAATTGACATGTATATTTTTGCTAATAATACACTTCAAACTTCAACTGATGCTAATTGTTTCACAACATTTCACCTGCCTTAGATTTTAATTCCCATGGAAAATAGTTAAAAAAAGTATGTCATTTCATTTAAAAGTTGAGGATATACATATGCGAATTAAAAACTGTGAAATTCACAAAATTTCTGTTTATTTAGTTGGATCATGTCTAATATATATGCATATCCCTAGTCATATCTGTCAAATCTTAATCAGGTAGCCATATCGTCCGCTTTTACAAAAAAATCTTCTGCTATCTGCCACATTGGAAAAATATCTACCGGGTGTACTGGGCCTATGCACTACAATTTGTTGAGCAACTGAAAAAATGATATTGCTATGAGTCGTTTCTGCGCTTGGGTGTACTTTTTGGGCCAACAGAAGTCTCCTGCATCAGAATTTGAAATTGTTGCCAGGTATGCCTGGTTGTCATGGATACTTTGAGCAACTGGTTCCAAACAAACTTGGTCAGCATGTGTCTCCCAAGTTAAGTCTCTGGGGAATAAATGCTGCCCACTTGTACATCTGGTTCAACAATGGAAGCAAGCTACTAGCCCAGCAGATAAAATCTGAAATCCCTCTAGAAATCGAAAAAGTGAAAATTTTGGTATATATAGGATTTTTTGTTTTATGATTATTCTCTGGTATCTGAAGTTATCTGACATAAAGTGTAGGAAAATGTAGATGA
>JXSR01S064669.1:41188-51341 GCA_000969725.1 Ophiothrix spiculata
TCAAAAGGGGTGAAAGGTCAAATTGGCATACATTGATTTTGGTTATTTGTTCAAATATTTTCAAATTTGACCCGAAAGTGACCCTTAATGACCTCTGAAATATGTTTATGTTGCTCAGGATGTCCTAAAGTACATACATATCAAATTTCAGGTCAATCGGAGCATTTTTAGAATTTGACGTTTGTCCCATTTGGACCCCCTTAATGACCTCGGATGATTTTTAAAATGTGTTCATGTTGCTCAGGATGTCCTAAAATACATCCATATCAAATTTCAGCAAGAATAAAGTGGGGTCACAAAAGTGGGATCACAGAAGTGGGGTCACAAATTGTACCATCCCATCCCTCCATGGCAAAATTCATATCACGATGGGAAAATATATCAACCAGTAAATGTCTATCTTCAAATGCAAATCAATCTATACGACTCAATGTCAATCTCAGTAGGTGTAAGGTCCCCTGGAAAGACACGAGTTTTACAAACAAACCAATTTTAGATTCCTATTGGAAATCTCCCGCCATGCGGAAAACAACCTCGGAGGGAGGGAGGTCCACAGGATGTCAGGAAGAATTTTCCCATGCTGCAGAGAGAGGCAGGAAGGTCACCTTGAATGAGGCTGTCAACAGTTGCATTTGATACCATTATCATTTCTGTATCTCATTTGTACATCTTGAATTGCCTCGGTTCTGTTCTGAGCAGGCATGTATTTCCTCTTAGGTTGTCATCATTGTTATCAGTGCTTTACGACTTTCAACACTTACAATATCATTAAAATGCATGAAAAATTTCAAAGTCTCACATTTTGTTTGCATATTTTTTTTTCCATAAGGCCTAAAAAAAATTGTTGACTTGCAGTTTTGCGACCGACCCCAAATTTGCAAAATTTAGGGTCGCTTTTTTTTTGGTGAACTTTTGCCCAACTCAAAAGTGTATTTGGTAAAAATATCATGATATTTGGGTTGAATTTACAACAATATTCACAGAATGTTATAAAATATATTTGCATGGAACAAGCATATATCTTGACTAATTGAAGCACAAAACGATGAAAATATTTATATAAACTATTTTTTTTCCCAGTTTTTTGGTGTCCATTTTCAAGAAGAAAAAAAAAAGATCTGACCGACCATCAATTTCACAACTTTTTTTTTTAGGCCTAAGGCCAAAAAGTATGTGCTTGCCCTCGAATCAATTTGAAATATTTTGATGTTTGGTCTGGACTACTAGAAAGCTCTAAATGTTAAAAAAACCAAAGCTCAAAATATGAAAGATAAAATCACTTTGGTGTTAAAGTGAATCAATATACATTATAAAACAACTAAATTGTTCAACATAAACTCTAAAGTACAGTATCTGTATACTAGTACTACACAATAAAATTTGAGTATCTTGTTATTTCAAAATATTTGTAGATATTAATTTTGGGGATCAAACCCGGGATGAAACGTCAAAAAACTTTCTTGGAAAAGAACACTTTTCTATTCTTATATGGGAAAAGAACACTTTTCTATTCTATATGCTGAACAAAATTTCTTGAAAACAAGACATTTTCTGTAAACCTTCCTGAATTCAGTAATTTTCCTGAAAACTTTGCATTACTGTAATTTAAAGGTGTAGGCTCTGATCACATTTTCATTCCCCTCGGCTCAATCTGAAGTAGTTCAATTTTTGAGGTCAAATTATTATCCAAATTATAGACCATATTTTTCTTATTCATTATAAATCTAAAATTTCTCCTTTAAATTATTAATTGTTTGGGGGATACAGCATAAATGTAATATTAATCAATATACCTTTTTCCAGTGAATTGTACTGCTATTTAATTGCACCCCGAAGAAAAAAGAGGTACGCATGCTTGTCAGAAAAAACGTCGAAAAAAGGTCAGATTTTAGCCGATTGGCATCATCGACATCTTTAGAAAAAGGGGTACCTTTTCAGGGTAACTTTCGACATTAAAGGTCGTCTTTTTACGACTTTTGAGTCACTTTTTGCACCAGCTATTCTAAAATTCCAAGAAATACATCAGAAAAGGCTTCCAATGTACTAATTATATGCATGTTTTTATGACAGAAAATAGTGCTTTACACCATCGAGGGACCATTTCGGTGTGTTGCGCCATGAAGGGGTCAAATTTCCATTACGCCATTTAGGGGTCAATTTTAGTGCATTACGACATTTTAGGGGTATGATTTTGAGTTATTTTACGCCATTGAGGGTTGGAATTTGCCGCATATGATTACGACATTTAGGGTCTGTTTTTGAGGTGTTCTGACGAGCATGCTTACCACTTTTTTCTTCGGGTGGCCCCCCCGGGAATTGTTAGCAAAATTTGATAATATTTGTTCAATTTTTATTCCTTTCAGATGGGATTTTGTCACCAAAATGACTTAAATGATCCTCTCAGGCTTTCGATAATCATTATACACAACCTCAAATAAATGAAATAGTTATCAGATCTGAAAAAAAACACCTTTTTCTAAAATATCATAATACTTTGACATGAAAATCAAATATTACAATTTAGAGAAAAATGTCAAATGGATTGGCTTTGAAAAAAGTTTGGTTTGGGATGGGACAATCCTCTGGAAAATTTGAAATACCAAATACAAATTTTCAAGAAAAGGGAACCCATCTATGTACAGAGATGCCAGTATGTATCACTGAAAAAACTTTCAAAAAATATTGAAAATGAGCGTAAATTTTGGCAAAAAAACTGAAAATATATAAAAACGTGTAAATTTGGAGTAAGAAAAAACCTGAAATCAGATTTAAAAACCTGAAATCAGGTTAAAACAGGAAAACTGACATCTCTGTATGTACCAAATTTCCCAACTGAGTTTGAGTCAAATTTATATGAAAATCACAATTATTTGGGCACAAATTTTCTGAGGTTTTGAGAAAAATTGTCAAGTTTGCACCATTTATGATTTAGTACAAATTTTGGAAAGATTATAGACCCATCAAAATACAACATTTTGTAAAGACAGAGGACCGATTGAAATGCCAGACAGCTTGATTTTGCTACCCATGTTTGCGGCAAATCCATATAACCACCTTTGCACCAAGTAGTCCCCCTCCCTGGTTAACTTGCCCCCAACTCCCCTGGCCAACTCATTCACTGCCCATCTAGCACTACAAGTGATGAAGCAATTGATGATAAAGGTGTAAGGAAAAAGTGTTTGCTAATCCAAAAATCTCACATCTACCCTGGTCCCAAAGAGGAGTAACAGCACTATCAGTTGATGGGCTAGCAAAAAAGCCAAAGGACATTGGGAATACTTTGGCGCGATCTAGTGTGACATATTCTTTGCCAATTTTAGCCTCAAGCACAGAGATCTACAGTCTATCTTGGCCAGTCTTCATTTGATGAGATAATCAAGCCCCCTGGCCACTGTACTTCTTCATCTCCCACAAGATTACTCCGCTACTCCTCTTATAACCTACTGAGTGCAAGACTAGTACATAATAAACAAAATTGAAGTCAAATTCGGAGTAAAATCTACAGGAGGCACATCTGTACAACACATTTTTTAAAGTTCAGCCTAGAAAATGTAATTTGCAACCTCGTACTCCTGGGACCCTCTTAAGATTCTTTAGAGTCTCATCTCCAGGGATCCCAGGTCCTCCTGTCACACACACGAAAAAAGCTTATTATGCACACCACGTTGGTCGTAGTTAGTACCTTTCAAGACCAAGCCCTAAAAACATGCTAAGGTCCCGCGAGATGACAAGAATTCTGCAAGTTCCATTTTCAATCATATCTTCTATACTCCCATCTGAGTTGAAATGTAATTTGCAACCGCTTCCAGGATACAAGCCTGCTCCATTTTCCATTTGGCAGCCATAGTATAGCACACTCCTGGGGAATCGCTCACGATGAGGCCCTGGTACAGTGCAAATTGTCTTTCTTATCTTTTAAATCAAGCTGAGGCTCTCTAGGGTGCCATGTCTTCGTATATCCAATCTTCGCCTCCATCGCTGCAAACCTTCTATCATGATTGTCCAATCTATCCATTGGGATCTCGTTTTCTCATCAACATGCCCTACTTTACAGCTGACCTAGTCCCTCAGTGGAGAAAACGGATCCTTTGCTACAAACACACATCTTGGGTCATGGAAACATTTTATTTCCTGCAATGCAATTATAACATGCAAGTTTGATTTTTTTAAAAATATTTGTGTCAAAAAGTTGGCCTGAGAGCTGTGATGTGTATTTTCTTACAAAAAACTTTTTTCTGCTGTGATATTTTGTTTCCTGCACCGCAACTGTGCCATGAAGTCTGATGAAAACAACTTGGACAAAGCATTTGCACACAAAATCAGGAATGGCCCAGGTGGCACTCTAGTTTGGTTTTGGTTGGGATGTGCCACTTGGAAACTTAAAGTGTCAATTTTAAGTAAAGAAAACTCATCTAAGCACAAAATTATACAGTGGAACCTCATTAACACAAAATCTGTTAGCACAAAATCCCTGATAACACAAAATGTTTGTCAAGGTCTCAAGTATTGATTTCTTATGTGAAATCAGTTGGATAACACAAAATCCTGATAACCCAAATTAAACTCTTTGGCCCCACTGATTTTGTGTTAACGAGGTTCCACTGTATAAACTTAAATTAGAAAATAAATCAAGTTTCCCTAAAAATTTGCACTAAAGTTTTGGATATAGTTTTGTGCAAGATTTTCAAACATTTTGTGAAAGAAATGGCTATTTGTTGAAAATTTTGAAAATCTAATACCCATCAGAGTACCAGATTTTTCAAAGAAAAGTGATCCACTGACATTATCAGTTTGATGTTGCTTGAGCTTGATGTTGCCATCCTTGCCATCTTGGAATCAAAATGTTTCCGATACGCATGCGTAAAACACTGCATAACAATGTTTAAGTAAAAAAAAAAAAAAATCAACATGTTTAAGTAAAATAAAATAAAAAAATTCAACAAAAAAGTCAACCTGGGAGTGGTAATGTTCCCTCTTCAATATTTTCCTCCAGTTCACAGTGCACGCAATCAAAATAAATTGACACCAGTGACGTTTTACGACGGATTTCCCTCAAGACACCCGAGATGGATTCAATCCCTATCAAAATGCATTACATGATCACTCAGTGCCACAAATTAAAAATATGTCTGGAGTTTGGAATATTACAATCTTACAATTTTGGGGGTATTTTTAATCAGATTTCATATAAATTTTATATATATGAATAAAATATGTTTACAAAAACTTTTCTTTGCTTATCAGCTTGATTTCTTAGGGTAACAAACTTGGACTTGTTACATGATGCACCATGTTGGTTGCTGTAGATTGTTTAAACGTATGCAGGACCCATTTAGACAATATTTTACAAATGACCACTTATTATAATGGCACAATACGCATTACTACGCAAAAACAATATCTTTAACAGAAAAACAAGAAATAAATAAAATAAAAAGAAATCCCACTCTTTTCCACCAATACACATAATTTGAAAAAATGAAAATTTTAAAATAAGATCTATCAAATATCCTCAATTTTGAATATTTTCTTTTCCATTTATTATCTCTTTCCTGTCAACTCTCGCTATCTCTCCTTTCTTTCTCTTTCTTCAAATCGCAAATCGTCAATTCCCATTTTCCCTATTCAATGCATATATGAATCTAAGATAAAAACCAAACTATTCACAAGGGAACTGAATTCCCAAACCATACACACAAGCCCAATATTCAATCAATAAGAACATATTCATGAGAGTCGCATCTAGCACTTCCTGGCTTTGGTAAACTTACATAAATTTCACACATGAGAAAAGTCAATATCATTTTTTACATAAAATAAAAAAAATGTGAACGAAAATTTGCCTGGCAAGTCCTAACAGAACTTCCGATTCAACATTTACTCCAAGTTTATTTATCCATATCCATTCTTCTTAATGTTAATACCGACACCCATATTTCACTAAGCTAAATGATTTGACCAGGCTCACCCCGAACAGGGGGACTTTGCGACAGAACACTTTTCAAGAAACTGATGCAAATAGGCAGCAAATGATAAAGAAAATATTAAGAGTTAAATGTCAGTGCTTATAATTTTTTTAAATATTTTATAGCGCTTTTCCAGAATTGATCAAAGCGCTTTACATTTATTCCATTACCACTAGAATATAACCAACTAATGCAGCTGCTTTACAATCACTGCGCCTTTTGAGTATATGGGTGAAAACATAGTCGGCCTCCAAACAAAATTTTCGCTACCAAACATTTGGTCATGACGTCAAATGACGAGTAACTCCAAATAAAATAACTTCAACACCGAGTTGAGACAAAATAAAATTTCGTGCTAGATTGCAAATGTATTGAATTGCCATATACATTGCCTCAAATGTTTGTTACTGGTTCATACTCGAAATTCGATGGCAAATATTTGGTGACGTCACGACCAAATGTTTGGTAAAGAAAATTTTGTTTGGAGGCCGACTACATGTATGTTTTCACCCTTACCAGTTCATACTTTAAATTCGATGGCAAATATTTGGTGACGTCACGATCAAATGTTTGGTAGTGAAAATTTTGTTTGGAGGCCGACTATGTTTTGAGCCATAGTCTTATCTAAACTGTCCTACACTTTGGCCTAACATGGTAGGGATTTTTTTAATTTTCAAAATGTTTCAGATTTCATTTCAAAAAACCATGCATCAATGCAAAAACCTTATTAAAAAATATAATAAAGTTGGCTTCCCACACCTGGGAGGGATCTTCATACAAATTTCAGTTTAAAATAATTACAAATCAATGAAAGCCAACACCAGTAATTGGAAAATGAAACAAATTTGCCTCTTATGTCTTTTTGTCATTTTGGTCCACTTTTGCGACATATTCAGAAGTAAAGCTTTTATTAACTTTATGTTTTTTGACAATCTTCAAACTTTCAAGGTTTGAATTAGTGGTGTTGGCTTTCATTGATTTGCCGTTTTTACAGAAAATGTGTGGATGCCCTTAGTCATGATTTTTTCTTTTCAAATATTTATTCCCTGTGCTTATGTCTGGTGGTTGAAAAGAAAATACATAGACTCTGCACCATATCCCGTCTCTTTGTATACTCTATTACAGATATTGCATTGATAAATAAAAAAATATAAAATGAGAATCATATTTAAGAAAACAAGACTATTGAAAAGAGTCTGATGACCTATAATAAAAAAATGCACAGGGTTTCCAAACTTAGTCATGATTCTTCATTTGAAACTGTTTTATATCTCAAATCTATTATTTTAAACCAACTCTTATAGCACTGCTTTAAAGAAAGAAACATTCAATTATCATCACCCAATAAAAAAGGAAATTAAAGCGTTTTTGAAAAGCTGTGAGATGCAGTCATGTAGTGACGCCTTGAAATTGAATGTCATAAACTCTCTTTACTTCATTTCTGGTCTCGCACAGGTGATAATATTGCTTGAGGAGAGAAAACCATGTGCTTTTTAGTCTATGAAATTCTAAATTATGGCCTACTTTTTCTTGTTTAGAGTATGGATTATTTTTGATGTTTTTCTACCCTTATAGGCCTATCACTGTAAAGTGAAAGTTCCTCCTTTTGGAACTAGTCCTCGTTTTTCTAAAAATGAGGAGGCTACTCGTTTTTCGAAAACGAGAAACAAAACAAGTAGTAAAACGAGGACTAGTTCCAAAACGAGGAACTTTCACTTTACAGTGTATATTGGCTGAGATTGAGATTTCAAAAAAAAAAATTTGAACCACAGAACTGGACACCATGAATCGGTCCACCACTTTATGTTCCATTCCAGTAAAGTCAGTGATACATGCCACCATCATAAGTTGCATTAGAAGTCCGTTCCATTTGTTATCCATAGGGCCAAATCATAGTCGGCCTCCAAACAAAGTTTTATTTGGTCTCAACTCGGTGTTGAAGTTATTTTGACGTCACGACCAAATGTTTGGTAGGACAAATTTTGTTTGGAGGCCGACTATGATTTGGCCCATACCGTGGTGTCTGTTTTTTTGGGTTCAGTGTGAGGTTCAGTACGATGATATTTACAGCAAAACTGTGTGCAAAGTATTGGCAATTTGGGCAAAATCTAGATGTTTATAAAAAAAATTGCATAGCTAACTGCCTGAGCCTTCTATCCTCCCTCCCCTGCTGGGGAACTCACATATGAGCAGGAAAACCTAAGTCCGGCAGTCAAGACCCCTTTTTCAGGCCTGGCTCTAGGCTGCTCATTATAGTATTTTACAGCATGATACAAATTCCATTTCACTAGACCCCCCCCCCAAAAAAAAAAATAAATAAATAAATAAATAAATGAATAAATAAAATAAGCTTCAAAGGTCCATATTTTACACAAAATCAGGTCACTTGACCAGTCCTGCGCTTTGTGCCATATAATATACCTACCACTTTCCACTTTCAATTTACCCAACCCCATATACCTGGATAGCAAAGACATTCATGTCTCTCAGAACAGCGGAGCCTCCCTCCCCCCGATCCCCATCCCCTAAGCTGAAGAAACTTCTCCAGACAAGAAAATACAATTGGGAAAATTGCAGGTAGGATTCCCATTCCCATTACTGATTATTATGGCTAAAACCCACCGGAATCAGACGAGGCAGAATTTGTCTTATAACTTGATAGTATATCTGCTGTCCTCAGAGCTTTGGTTAAAACCAATTTACCATAGGTGAAAGGTTATATTACGAGATGGAGGATGGCAACTAAACTAGACAAGTAAGGCCCAAACAATAGTCTGCCTCCAAACAAAAATTTTCCTACCAAACATTTGGTTGTGACGTCACCAAATATTTGCCATCGAATTTAAAGTATGAACGGTAAAAACATTTGGTCCAATGTATATATGGCAATTCAATAACATGTGCAATCTAGCGCGAAATTTTATTTGGTCTCAACTCAGCGTTGAAGTTAAATTTTGTTTGGAGTCACTCGTCATGTTGACGTCATGACCAAATGTTTGGTAGCAAAAATTTTGTTTGGAGGCCAACTATGTTTTGACCCTAACATGTATTGTAGATATAGAAAGAGTCCATCAGTAGATCTACAGATCCTTGCGATTCGTTTGGGGGAAAAAATACATTATGTGTATTGCTTTCTTTTACATCAACTTTTAGGTCCAAATCAAATATAATACAAAATCAAATTTGATTGTTCCTAAAATTATAGAATATTTAACCGTAGATCGTAAGCAAAATGACCGTTGACAGGCAAAACAGATTGAAGCGAATATCATAGCCTTTTCAATTTTCGTTAGTAGGGACATGCCTTGCCATTTTCAATCTTCATTAATAGTTATTGAATGGGAAAAAAGGATTAATAAACCAATTTCTCAAATTTTGGGATGTTTGAATTTTGTACACAAAGTTTAGATAATTATTTGTAACGTTTCACTTAACACTTTTTTGTTTAAAAGTTAATAAAGTTGAAACTCTGATGCTCACAAAACTTAAAAAGACAACACTGGACTTAAAGCAACACATGAAATCACTTCTGTGAAAGCAAATGAAGACCCAGAGTCATGATTTAAGCTTCAAAACCTGAATTTAGGCTAAAACCTGAAAAGTGGCAACACTGCACATTCATCATTAAATTGTCGTAAAAAAAGTAACAGAAAATGGATAACTCTCGGCTTCAACAGCCACCTTCCAGACCCTAAACAAAAGTTTTAAATACCATGGCCCAAGTATCCCATTCCCATAATTCTCTGGTGTATTCTCTCAGGAAATGATCTCAATTTGAAGCAATACTCCCAACGGATGATGATATAAACAATCAAAAAATTAATGATTTCGATTCTGGCTTGCAATGAATAATACACCGTAGGGAGATAAACCGACTTGATGTTTGTCTCTCTGAACATTGGTGTTCATATATGACAAAACGTGATACTATACTTTACTATTATATTGTTTTGGAAATGTTAAATGGCTTGATATTTACATTTTGCAAGTTTGTATCATAAGTGTTTACGATGCTTTGATTTGATCCAAGTAAGCAAGAAATCCTATTTTGAGGTTTAATGATTCTATCCTGAATTTAATACATGATCTTTTTCCGTTTTTGTACACAAAACAAATTTCAGTGGCTTGAAGATAGACAGATAGACAAAGCTCATCTCTACATTGTGCAAAAAAAAAAAAAAAAACCA